>PVIH01013271.1:0-59257 GCA_004025045.1 Sigmodon hispidus
AGGGGCATAAATATTTAAGATTGAAATCTCCTCTTGACCAATTTTTCCTGTGATGAATAAGTAGTGACCATCTTGGTCCCTTTTAATTGCTTTTAGCTTAAAGTCTACTTTGTTAGATATTAGGATTGCAACCCCTGCTTGTTTCTTAGGACCGTTTGACTGGAAAATCTTTTCCCAACCCTTTATTCTAAGCCTGTGTTTGTCTTTGCGGTTGAGGTGTGTTTCTTGTAGGCAACAGAAGGATGGCTTCTGTTGTTGTATCCATCTTGTTAGTGTGTGACGTTTTATAGGAGAGTTGAGTCCATTGATATTAAGGGAAATTAGTGACCATTGATTGATATTTCCCACCATTTTTGGTGGCAACTTGTTTGTATTTCCTTTCTCTAGGGTATTCTTCTGTGGACTTATTGGTTGTTTGTGATTTTGTGGGTATATCTGGGGTCCTTAGTTTGGAGTTTTCCCTCTAATACTCTCTGTAGTGCTGGATTGGTAGATAGATATTCTTTTGGTCTGACTTTGTCCTGAAATACCTTGTTTACTCCATCTATGGTGATTGATAATTTTGCAGGGTATAGTATTCTAGTTTCGCAGCCATGCTGTTTTAGCGTCTGTATAACTTCTGACCAAGCCCTTCTAGCTTTCATCGTTTCCATTGTATAGTCAGGTGTTATTCTGATGGGTCTGCTTTTATATGTGAGTTGGCCCTTTTCTTTTGCAGCTCTTAAATTTTTTTCTTTGTTCTGTATGTTTTGTGGCTTGATTATAATGTGGCGCACTGACTGTTTTTTAGGATCATATCTATTTGGTGTTCTGTAAGCTTCTTTTATCTTTATAGGCATTTCCTTCTTCAGGTTAGGGAAGTTTTCTTCTGTGATTTTATTGAAAACATTATCTGTGCCTTTGAGCTGGTATTCTTTTCCTTCTTCTATTCCTATTATTCTCAAATTAGGTCTTTTCATGGTCTTCCAGATTTCTTAAACATTTTAAATTGTGGCTTTTTTAGTTTTACTATTTTCTTTGACTGATATATCTAATTGAGCTACTGAGTCTTCCACTTCAGAGATTCTATCTTCCATCTCTTGAACTCTGTTTGTTATGCTTGTATCTGTGGTTCCAGCTTTCTTCTGCAGATTTTCTATTTTCATCTTTGCCTCAATTTGTGCCTTTTTTATTGCTTCTATTTCAGCTTTTATTTCAGCTTTTAGTTCCTGGCATGTTTCTTTCATAGATTTGTTCATCTCTTCCAATTTTTTGTTTGTATTTTCTTCTATCTTTTTAAGGCTTTTTTTTCATATCTTCTTTGAGAGCTTCGATGATCATCAAAAAGGAATTTTTGATGTTGCTTCCTTCTGTTTCCTCTTCATTGCTCAGTTCAGGTCTTGTATTTGTAAGATCGCCTCTCTCTTCTAGAGTTACCATGTTGTTCTTTGTATTATTATGTAATTTTTTTGCAGTGACGTTTGCCCATGGCTTCAGTGGTTCAGGATTGAATGGTTCCTGCTCAGTTGTGGCACTCGGGCTTGTGCCTCTTGTCACCTCTCTGGGCAGGGTCTAATCTACCCTTCAGGGACCCCTGTAGTTGTCTGTTTGCTTGGTTTGATGTGGTGGTGGGTAGCCGTTCAAATTCCCTCAGCAGGAGCTGTGGGTATGGTGACCGGCAGAGTTTATTTGCCCCTGCTCCAGAGTGTGCTGGGATTCTGCAGACAGCACTTGGTCCTGGAAGCGAAACTGAAACCTATGGGAGCTCAACTCTCCCTCCCAGGCTGGGATATAGACACTTGTGCCTGGTGACCCCTCCTCACCTCTGGGCGGGTCTGAGTCTATCCTTCAGAGACCCCTGTAGTTGTTGGTTCGCTCAGGCTCAGTTTGAGGTGGCTCTGGGTGGGTTGCCGTGCAAGTTCCCTCAGCAGGAGCTGTGGGTATGGTGACCGGCAGAGTTTATCTGCCCCTGCACCTGAGAAATTTTATAAATCTTTACAAATAATGAACTCAGAAATTGAAAAGTTCAGAATTAAAAGGAAAATATTGTATGCAGTTTTCATATGTTAATTAACAGTAAGTTTTCAACATATATAGATATGTGTGTTTATGTTTATATACACATATATGTTTTGTGTATATATAAATTACTGTGTACTATTAAATTCACTTTTATTGAATTATGTCAATTAATAACTATTTAAATTTCTGTAGGCATCTATTCACACTCACATTCAAAGGCACATTTAAAAGTGAATATTTAAGGAATAAAATCAATTCATCTGTCATCAAACTACCCAGATACTAATACCTTCCTTAAGGTCCTAAGAACTTAAAGCTACTCATATTTTTTTTCAAATTTTAGAAAACTCAATAAATTCTACAAGTATTCATGATGATTTGTTAACCAATCCATTTCTAATAGGTTAGTAAATATTTCTAAAATTTTTAACACAGTTCTCATTTTTTTGTATAGACATTTGTAATGATTTTTATTTAACTTCTTTGTCAAAGTATCTTTCTTATCTTTTAAATTTCTTTTCTTTATTTTTTTTTACTATGAATGGAGTCATATTTCTTAGCCATGTATACCCTTGTTCAAACTCCCTTCCCTCTCCTGCCCCTTCCAGTCACTCTCTCTTCTTCCCATCACCTTACGTCTCCTCAGCAAGGGAAGGAGATCCCAAGGTCCTAAAGTGGTTTAGGTCAGCATCCACTCTGGCAGATCTGCTTTCCTCATCCCAACATCAAGATTTGGTCAGGTGTTCCTCTGGAGGGAGTGGGATCCAAGGTGCTGGTCCAATGTGTTTCGGATCCCAAAACATCTCAGTGGTTGTGGTTTGCAGCTTGGACATGCCTTGCTTTTTGCTTTTTTGTTTAGAGTCCACTAATAACTGAGTACATCCTCTGCTTATCTTTCTGGGATTGTGATACCTCGCATAGGAGGATAATCTCCTAATCCATCCATTTGCCCGAAAATTTTAGGATATCATTTTTCTTACTGCTACACAGTATTCCATTGTGCAGATATTCCACAGTTTGTTTACTGGAAATAGATTTCTAAATACAAACATATATTCTTATTGCAATTTTCCCTCCTTCCTCCCCATACCCTCCCTTCTAAAATCATACTCTTTTTTGCCACTCTTTAGAAAATAAACAGCCATCTAAAGAACATAACAAAATTTTTAGAAAATAAAATATAACAAAGAAAAAAGAGCCAAACAAAAAGCATTAGAAGCAGGAATAGGTGTAGAGATATGTAGGATTCCCATACAACTACAAACTGGAATCCATAATATATCAGCAAAGTATAGTAGATAAATAAATATAATTAAAAGAAAATAAATAGTTTTGTTGACCATATATTTTGAGACAAAGATGCCATTGACATTATTTTGTGTTGGTTGTCTAATGCTTTCTGTGAGACTTGCTCTCAAGAGCGGTTTGTATAATTAGTGAAACTACATTGTAGGAAAAATAAAATTTTTTTATGAGTGTTTACCATTTGTAGATAGTTTCTAGGGTGGAGATGGGGGTTTCTATCTAATTTTTATTTAATGTAGGCCCTGAACATAATGCCATAGATTTTGTGAATTTATATTTATAGGTCCTGCTACTTTTACAAAATATTATTTCTTTGATATTCACCATTTTTCTGTCTACTATAATATTTTAGCTAATTTTTTTCTTTGGCTAGCCCTAAATGGAGAGACTTTATGGAGACATTCATTTAGGAGTAAGTTTTCCAAAATCTCTCACTCACTATACACTGTCCACCTGCATTTTTCCTATCTCCTGAGAAAGGAAGTTGCTACTTTTGATTCCTGATTCCCTTTTAATTAAAAAGAAAATAAAATTCCAAAAACCACATCTGTGAAATACATAAAAATGCATGATTTTCAAATATGTATGTCAGATTCCCCAGGGAAGTTACAAAAAAACTTACATATGTATGAAGTTTATTTAAAAAAATAGACTAGAAAAGAAAAAAATGTATTATATGTACTGAATAGACTTGTTTTTCATTTTTGATTCCACCTTTCCCCTTTCCTTTTATCTTTTCTCCATTCTTATTTTGTGTTCCTTCTTTTATCGTCATTATTGTATTATTTTCCTCTTTTTTCATTTTCTTTTCTTCCTAATCCAGTATGTTTTAAATTGAGTAGACAATCTATTAGCAAGGGTTATGTTTTCCACATCTAAGTCAAGATGAAAAGGGGCTAGAGAAGCAGATCAAAGAATTCTTGCCTTTCAATGATGAGGACACAAGTTTAAACTCCAGAGATAATGCTAAAAATGACCCATGTTAAGTTTAGTTGCATGTGTTTATAATCCAAGACATGGGAAAGCAGAGATATTCCAATACTTTGGACATGGAGTCCTGCTAAGTTAACATACTGGTAGAAAGTATTTGAAAAATAATACATAAATTTTTCTTGGGCCTTCACAATAAAAATGCATTCACATGGGAATACACACACACATACATACACACACACATTTTCACAAACCATTTTTCCCATAGTTCTTCATTCTTTAAACCCATCAATCTCAAATGTACTTTATAGGCAAATATTGTGAAAATACTTCATGATTTAGAGTTGAGATGTCTTTCTAATGCTTTACTCTGTTCCATCAATACTGCCCTGATTTGAACTAGATTTTCTGAGACTTTTATTCTAGGGCTAAAACATGATGAAATGCACATGGTAACTTAATGAAATAAATCTCTTTAAAAGGTATAACATGATAGCTTTGCTTAAAAAGGGACTTAGGAAACAGTTCACGAGAGAGTTCATTTCAGTTATCTTAAGAAGGATGCACTTTACTTAACATTGTACATTAACTAAAATTATTTATAACTGCATTCATACTTAGAAACTTATCTTCTGTACACATATAAGTTTACATTCATCTGAATAAATATTAACTTTAATATTTAGGTTTAACATGCTGTTATTTAGCACATATTTTACTATTTCACTAGACTGAGGCAAGGTGCTTTTATAAATTATGACTATTTTATTAAATTAATTTATTTTTATAGAATAAAGTCTATTTTATCCATGTATCCCCCTTGTTCCAACTCCCTTCTTCGTCCTGACCCCTCCCAGTCAGAGAGTCTATATGAGTAAGGGCATTAGGGACTGTGACAAAAATTCTCACAGTGATATCTGGCTAGATCTCTGGGGAGCTCACTGAATCAAGAACAGCCACTGGGGAACCATCAGGAAAAGGAACTAGGCCCTGCAAGGATAGGCAACTGTCCACTGATAGGGGCAGTATGTGGATCCTCAAGAGGAGGTATCAGACTATGTTTCTGTGCATGGACTGGCACCTTGGATCCCACTCCCTCCAGAGGAACACCTAACCCAGGCTTAATATTAGGATGAGGAAATAGGACTTGTTTGCAGTGGATGCTGAGTTGATGGCAAAGTACTTTTAAGGAACAAGTTTTATAAAATATGAAGTACTTTCCCTTACAAGTATTTAATCTATACAGAAACTTATTGTATATCATGATTTTTAATATAGATGTTTAAAAGTAGTATTGCACATACTGAATTTTATTAGGAAAAATATTATTGAGAATTAGTGATGGTGATCACTGAGTGAGATTTACAAGTTTGAGTTATAAATATGTACTAATTGAAGGCCTCTGTATCAACACTCACTAGTTTTTCTCATTTCTGAAGTTAAGGGTATTTCAGGCAAAAAGTGAAACTCTAGAGAAAAATCTGCAGTAGACATTTATCATAGTCTGTGTTTATGTGATTTGGACCAAATTTTCGTGAGGTCAACTAGTTCTGTAAAGATTATTATTTTGCATTTGACACTGGAGATGAAGACTTGTGCTTTAGTAGACATCAAAAGGGAAGTAATGGTATGTTTTGAGAAAGAGAGTATCTCATATTACCTTTAAAGCCATAGAGGAAATATATAATTATTTACTGGATATTAATGCATCTAAAAGATAATATATACATTTCAAAGAAGGAAGTTATATAATATACAATATTTATATTCCTATGCAGAGATAATAGATGCTTCCTTAAAAGAGCATATTAAATGTACAGTTGCCATGAGATTTCTGTTAATTTATTATAACTTTCCCACATTCACACATAGATTTATAATTGAATTCATGAAATATTTACTAATAACATATTTTAAACAATACTTTATTCACAGTGACTAAATATGTGATATATGTGTGTGTATGATTATGTCACTTCTTGTGTATATATTACATGTTTTTCTAGTTATACCTAAAATTCTTTCAGGTATTCAAAAATATTTTTCTATTATATGACATTCTTTTGAAATATCATAAATAAGGCCCTATTTATTTTCTTCATTTTTTCTCTTTATTCATTTTAATTTTGATTTTGTATATATTCTTAGAGTTACACTTATTATTCCCTGCATATTAGTTCTCTAGAGCATAGCTTAAGAAAAATAACATTAGAACTATAGCTGTCATGAGAAGTAACAGGGTTAAATGGGTTAAATAATAATTATCAAGTTATTCAGCCATGCAAAAGTGTTATGTAATTGTCATACAGAAAATGCCTTGAACATAATTCAACATTTACTTGTTATTTTCATGTCCTTTAACTTTATGCTGCTTTTTGCATTCTGTTTTCTAGTTATCCACTGTGAGAACGGCAGCTTAAATTTGAACAGATTGAAGCAAAAAGCCAAATAAAAATGTTACAGAGACCTGTGAATGGAATATTGTGAAAGCATGGTTTGAAAGTAATTTTATCTATGTAAAATCACATTTTTTATTTTTAGAATTATATCTTTGTTATTTAATATTTTGGGTTTTGTTATACTGAATTAATGAAATATTTCTTTTAATAACAAATATAAAGATAATATTCATTATTTGAATATTAATTATTTCTGTTTAAAATGTTTGACAAATATTTAAAAATTATTTACATTCTAAAATTATTTGCAATTAATGAAGAAATTCAAACGTTCACAAAAGAGTAAAAATACGCTGAACAGTGGTGCCATAGAACTTTAATCCCAACACTTGGGAGTCAAAAGCAGGTAGATTTCTTTAAGTTCAAGGCCAGCCTGGTCTACAGAAATCTGAGACAACCAGAGATACACAGAAAAATCATGTCTCAAAAAAAAAACCAATAAAAGAAAGAAGGAAGAAAATAAGGGAGAGATGATAGGGAGGGAGAGGAAGACGGGAAGGGCAGGGTAAAGAAGGAGAAAATAAAGAACGAGAGGGGGAGAGAGAGAATCATTTATCTATCTATCATCTATCTATCTATCTATCTATCTATCTATCTATCTATCTATCTATCTATCTATTCATCCATGTATCCCCTTGTTCGGGCTCCCTACCCCTTCCCGCCCCTCCCAGTCACTCACTCTTCTCTCTATCAGTTTATCTCCTCTGCAGCAAGGGCAGGAAGTCCCAAGGTCCCAAGGCAGCTTAGTTCAACATCTACTCCAGGCAGACCTGCTTTCCTCACCTCCACATCAACACTGAGTCAGGTGTTTCTTGGAGGGAATGGACTCCAAAGTTCCAGTCCAGAGTTTAAGATCCCAAGTTGTTCCATGATTGTGGTTTGCAGCTGGGATATTCTTTGCTGTTATTTGTTTGTTTGTTTAAAGTTGACCAATGAGTGAGTACATCCCCTGCTTATCTTTCTGAGTTTGTGAGACCTTGCTCAGGAGGATATTCTCCAAATCCATCCATTTGCCTGCAAATTTTAGGATATCATCTTTTTTTTTCTCACTGCTGTGTAATACTCCATTGTGAAAATGTACCATAGTTTGTTAATCCATTCTTCAGTTGAGGGGCATCTAGGTTGTTTCTACGTTCTTGGTATTATAAGTAATATTGCTATGAACATTTGCCTTTGGAGTGCAAATATGCATCTTTAGGGTATACACCCAGAAGTGGTATTACTGGGTCTTTGGGGAGATTGATTCCCAGATCGCCATATTGCATTCCAGAATGGCTGAACCAGCTTACACTTCCACCAACAATGGAGGAGTGTTACCCTTGCTCTGCAACCTCTCCACCATAGGCTGTCATCTGTGTCTTTTATCTTAGCCAACCTGACAGGTGTCAGGTGGTATCTCAAAGTTGTTTTGATTTGCATTTCTCTTATGGCTAAAGATGTTGAGCAATTTTCTAGTGCCTTTTAGCAATTTGAAAATTTTCTGAGAATTCCCTTTTTAGTTCTGAGACCCATTTTTTGATAGGGTTATTCAAGGTTTTGGGCTCTATTTAATTGAGTTCTCTATATATTTTAGAGATCAATCCTCTGTCACTTGTAGGGTCCATGAAAATCTTTTCCAATTCTGTAGGTTGTTGTTTTGTATTATTGACTGTGTCCTTGGCTTCACAGAAGCTTCTCAGTTTCTGGAGGTTCTACTTATTGATTGTTGTTCTTAGTATCTGTGCTACTGGTGTTATATTTAGGAAGTGATCCCCTGTGTCAATGCATTGGAGGGTATTTTCCACTTTCTTTTCTATCAGGTTCAGTGTGGTTGGTTTTATGTTAAAGTCCTTGATTCACTTGGATTTGAGTTTTTTCAGCGTGATAGGCTTGGATTTATTTGCATTTTTCTACACACTACCATCCAGCTATGCCAACATCAATTGTTAAAGATATTTTTTTCTACAGAGTATTTTGGGCCTCTTTGTAAAAGGTCAGGTGTTCATAGGTTTTTGGGTTTATATTGGGATCTTAAATTCAATTCCAATGACCCATAAGTCTGTTTTTATACCAGTACCAGGATGTTTTTATTACTGTAGCTCTATAGCATAACTTGAAGACAGGGATGATAATGCCTCCTAAGGTTCTTTTGTTGAGCAAATTTTTTTTTTTTTTTTTTTTTTTTTTTGCAATCCTGGCTTTCCTGTTATTCCAAATGAAATTGAGTATTGTTCTTTCACAGCCTGTAAAAAAAAAATTGTGTTAGGATTTTGATGGGAAGATTGCTTTTGGTAGAACTATCATTTTTACTATGTTGATCCTACCTATCCAGGAACATGGGGGGCCTTTCCATTTTCTGATATTCTCTTCAGTTTCTTTCCTCAGTAATTTAAAGTTTTTGTCAAATACAACTGTAACTTCTTTAGTTATAGTTGCTCCCATGTATTTAATGCTATTTGCAGCTATTATAAAGGGTGATATTTCCCTTATTTCTTTTTCAGCCCTTTTATCTTTAGTATATAGGAGGGCTACTGATTTCTTTGAGTTAATCTTGTGTCATACTACCTAACTGAAAGTATTTATGAGCTGTACAAGTTCCCTGGTAGAATTTTGTGGATCTCTTATGTATACAATTGTATATCATGTGCAAATAGAGATAGTTTCACTTCTTCTTTTCCAATTTGTATCCCCTTAATCTCCTTTCCTTTTCTTAGTACTTTAGCTAAAACTTTGAGAACTTTATTAAATAGATCAGGGGAGAGAGGACATCCTTGTCTAGTTCCTGATTTTAGTGGGATTGCTTTGAGTTTTTCTTTATTAAGTTTGATGTTTTCTGTGGGCTTCTTTAAATCGCTTCATAATATTAAATTTTTTCCTTGTATTACTCATCTCTCCAGGACTTTTATCTTAAAGGAGTGTTGGATTTTATCAAAGGCCTTTTCAGCTTAGGATCACATGTTTTTATTCTCATTTAGTTTGTTTATATTATGGATGACATTTATGGATTTTTTTATGTTGAACCACTTCTGGGGTGAAGCCTACTTGATCATGGTCGATAATATTTTTTATTTTTTGTTGTATATGGTTTGACAGAATTTTGTGGAGAATTTTAGCATCAATATTTTTGAGGGAAATTGGTCTGTACTTCTCCTTCTTTGTTGCATCATTGAGTGGCTTGGCTATTGGGGTATTTGTGGCCTCATAAAATGGTTGACAATATTCCTTCAATTTCTACTGTGTGATACTGTTTCAGGAGTATTGGTAATAGCTCATCTTTGAATGTCTGGTAGAATTCTGCACTGAAACCATTTAGACCTGAGCTTCTGTTTTTGGGGAGGCTTTTAATAACAGCTTCTATTTCCTGTAGGGTAATAGGTATGACACTATGAAAAGACCTAACATGAGAATAATAGGAATAGAAGAAGGAGAAGAATTCCAGCTTCAAAACATAGATAATGTATTAAACAAAATCATAGAAGAAATCTTTCACAATTTAAAGAAAGAGATGACTAAAAAGATACAGGAAGCTTAAAGAACACCAAATAGATTTGACTCCGTCCTAAAAGTCTGCTTGCTACATAATAATCAAGCCACAAAACATACAGAACAAAATAAAAATTTAAGAGCTACAAAAGAAAAGGGCCAACTTACCTATAAAGCAGACCTATCAGAATAACACCTGATTATTCAATTGAAATGATGAAAGCAAGAGGTTTTAGGCAGCAGTTGTATAGACCCTGAAAGAGCAAGGCTTCCAATCAAGACTATTGTACCCAGCAAAACTATCAATCACCATAGATGGACTAAAGAAGATATTTTATGACAAAGTCAGACTTAAACAATACCTATTACAAATTGGGCCTTTAACAAAGCATTAGAGGTAAAACTCCAACCTAAGTATCTCAGATAGACCCATGAAACCACAAACAATAAATAATCCAACAAAAGAGGAAATGCATACAACCTACCACCAAGTATAGCAGGAAATATCAATCAGTGGTCACTAATATCCCTTAATATCAATGGACTCAATTCACCTATAAAAAGACATACACTAACACGATGGATACAAAAACAAAAGCCATCATTCTGCTGCATAATTTTATGGCTTGTGATAGAAATTTATTTTAAATGTCTACTTGTTTGGAATTCCATATTTTAAATATTTGAGACATGCTTAAATGAACAAAAAGCAAGTATTTATTATTATTTATAACTTATTTACTGAGATACCTAAGTGATTTGATATTTTGTTTTGCTTTTTCACATTTTAAAATCTTCTCTTTGTCATTTAATTGCCAGTGTTGGCTTTTTATAGTAAAAAAGAAGTTG
Source organism: Sigmodon hispidus (assembly GCA_004025045.1). Taxonomy (NCBI): domain Eukaryota; kingdom Metazoa; phylum Chordata; class Mammalia; order Rodentia; family Cricetidae; genus Sigmodon; species Sigmodon hispidus. The sequence continues at coordinate 11,010 of PVIH01013271.1, forward strand.
AAAGTCTTTTCTTTTGTAGAAGTAGAATTTAGTATTAAAATCTGTTTGTAATGCATTTGCCCTCAGTTCTTCTATGGATGCTTTGTTAATAGTCAAGAAGAAAAAAGCGGAGAGATTCAGGAGTCAAGTTTGAATTTGTTGTTAGTGATGGTAAGAATTTTTGTTTGTTTATTTTTGTTATTTGCTTTTTAATTGTTTGATTGCTTTTTCCTACACCTCATAAAAGGGAAGGGACAACATAGTTGACAATGCTATGTGAGAAACACCAGTAACTTTTGAGAAGCAGAAGTTACACCAATAAATGGAAGGCAGCTTTTCACAGGAAGAAAAAGACAGGACAGGGCAAGAAGGATAGGACTACTTAGTATGGACAGTTTCTATGGTCTTCACATTAGAGCAGTGATTCCTTATCTTGAGCTCCTTCGGGTAATAGAAACAAAGAAAGTATTGTCTGTGAGATTTACACACAAGATAGAAGTCTCCATCTCAACTTTATATTTATATATGATTTATATGCACCAAAGACAGTTTACTAGTAGAGATTTTTTCATCTCTAAGAATTTGGTCGATGATGGAAGGATCATCTCTTTTCAATAAGAAATGTAAAATGTCAAAATATCTTAAAATTAACAATAAAGTTAAGTAAAAACCTTAGTAGTCGTCACTGAGTTTTTGGGTTATCAAATGACATATAAAGGACCATGGCCTTCACTCACAGCATCAATAATAATAATAATAATAATAATAATAATAATAGTTATAATTTGAATAAGAATAAAGACAAATATTTTGGAGTACTTACATAAGATGCTGGGCTTGATCCACAAAATCACAAGAAAAACATACATAAAAAACAAGCAGAAAATGAGGCAAAGAAAAGAGGTTTAAAAGTTCCAGGGATACCCAGACTCTATAACAAGTCTCTGCCTTGAAAAGTGAAAAAAAATAATATTTTTTTAAATGAATATAAAAAACGTCATGAGCTAAGAAAATATTGAACAGTTTTAGGATATCAATAAGTATATATTTTTGAAATAAAATCTAAGAGAATGGCTCAAATAAACTCAAAGCTTCACATGGAATTATCTGATGCTTCATCAATAGTGAAGAAGACAGAAACACTTTCAGGCTTTCAGTCTAATCATCACCATTGTGATTAGACTATTCAAGTTGTATTAATACTTTTAACTAAGCAGTACACTCCAAACCTCTAGGATACAACTAAACCATAACATATGTTTTTGAGGTCAAAGAAAATTCTTTAGGATAAATTGTAGGGAAAAAAATCTAGTCCATAAAATAATGACAAAAAATAATTACTTATACCTTAGAAGAACCAACTTAACCAATTTGCCAAATGCGAAAATAAAAAATGACATAGTTCATCTATGAGATGTTCTTCTAGGTGTACTTGTGCTTCATTAATCAAATCAGCTAATTTAACTGCCAAATCAAACTGGCACTAATTATTGTCAAGGCAACAATTTTACCTGATACATAGCAGAATATTTTTCTTGTATTTGCTAACTCTTCATAGAGAATATTTTAAAAGATATTCACTTGAATCTTAAGACATATGAAAGTTCATTATTGAAGTTTTTTCACAAAACTCTTTGGAGTGCTGTTTTTGTTCCTGTGGGTATGTGACATTTTAAAATAAGATAATTAGGAGTAAACATTGGTGACAACATTTTCATCTGTGCAAACTAGCAGTTCATTATTTCCAATATTTTTTGGAGATATGTGTATAGTAGTAAGCAAATAAGAGAAAAAGCTGCTTTATAATTATACATGCCTTCAAAGGTAGATGACAGTCAAATGGCATGGGCATTTTGTGGATCCTCTTGCAGTAGGGTCAAAGTATGTCCCTGGTGTATGAACTGATACCTTGGAGTCCATTTCTACATAGGAACACCTAACTTAGACTTGATCTTAGGATGAGGGACTCAGACCTTCCTCAACTGGATATGCCCAACTGACTGAGCTTGGAATTTGTTGCCCTTCTTGGGGAAGAGATAGGGGATGTGATGGGGAGACTGATGGAAGACTAGGAGCAGGGAAGGGAGGGGGAACAGTGGTAGATATGTGTTAAAAAAAAAACCTTTAATTAAATAAAAAAGAAGACTTCCAACTCAAAGGCACACATAACACATTCAACAAAATTATAGAAGAAAACTTTTAACTTAAAGAAGGAAATACCTATAAAAGTATAAGAAGCTTACAGAATACCAAATAGACTATAATCCCCCAAATGTCTTCTTGCTACATAATAATCAAGCCATTAAACCTGCAGAACACAGAAAAAATACTAAGAGCTAATAAGGGAAAAGGTCAAGTTACCTATAAAGGCAAACTCATCAGAACAAAACTAGATTACTCAATTAAAGCCAAAAGATCAACATCAGATGATATACAGACACTAGAAAACAATGGCTTTCAACCCAGACTACTATAGCCAGCAAAACTATCAATTGCTATAGATGGAGTAAAGATGGATATTTTAGGACAAAACCAGATTTAAACACTACCTATACACAGGTCTGGCCCTATAGAAAAAACTAGTAGAAAAACTTTAAAGTAAGGAAGCTAGAAACACTCATGAGTCCACAATCAATGAATAATCCCATGGGAAAAAAAAAACCCAAAGAAGGGAAACCCACACACACACGACCACCAATAACAACAGAAAATTACAATCACTAGTAATTAGTATTCCTTAATAACAATGGATACAATTCATCTATGAAAAGAACATACCCTATCACGATGGATAAAAAAAACTAGACCCTATTTTTCTGCTTCATACAAGAGATACTCTTCAACTTCAAAGACAAACACTGGCTCAGAGGAAAGTGTTAAGAAAAAACTTTCCAGTCTAATGGACCTAAAGAACATGCTGGTGTAGCAATCCTAATATCAAAAAAAAAAAAAAAAACTTCAAACTAAAATCAATCAAAAGAGACCAAGATGGACATTACTTATTCATCTCAGGAAAAATGCACCAAGATAAAGTCTCAATCCTGAATATTTATGCACCTACATATGTTAAAAAAAATAGTACTAAAGCTTAAAACGCACACCAAACTCCACACAGTAATGGTGGGAAAAATCAATACCCTGCTTTCACTTTTGGATAGGTCAAACAGACATAAACTCTACAGAGAAATAAGGGACCAAACAGATGTTATGACTCAAATAGACTTAATAGGTATAAACAATGTTCCCCCAAAGCACAAAGGAATAAACATATTTCTCAGCAACCCATGGAACTTTCTCTAAAATTGAGAACATATTAGGTCATATAGCATATATTATATTAAAAGAAATGGGAATAACTCATTGTGTCATATCAGACCACCATTGTCTATAGGTAGAATTCAACAACAGCAAAAATCACAGAATACATACAAATTTATGGAAACTTGGCATCTCTCAATTTAACCACTTATGAGTAAAAGAAAAAGTTAGGAAAAAAATCAAAGGCTTTCTAAAATTCAATGAAAATATATCCACAACATATCAAGACATAATAAAAGCAGTGTTCAGAGAAAAATTCATAGCACTAAATATGCATATATCTATATAGATGCCTATATAAAAACCTAGAGAAACCTCAGTCAAGAGACTTCACACAGCTGAAGGCTTTAGAACAATTAGAAGCAAACTCACCTAGAAGGAGCCGATGGCAGGAAATAATCAAACATAGGGCTGAAATAAATACAATTGAAACAGAGAACAATAGAAAGAATCAATGAATCAAAAAATCGGTTCTGGGCTGGAGAGATGGCTCAGCCGTTAAAGGCTAGGCTCAAAAAATCGGTTCTTTGAATAAGTCAACAAGATAAATAAACCCTTATCCAAACTAGCCAAAATGCAGAAAGAAAGCATCCAAATGACAGAATCAGAAATGAAAAAGGGGACATAACAACAGGATCCCAGGAAATCCTGAGAATCTTCAGGCCATATTTTGAAAATCTATACTCCACTAAAATGGAAAACCTAAAAGAAATTGACAGCTTTCTGGACAGATAACATTTACTAAAATTAAATCAAGACTAGAGAAATGACATGAACAGGCCTATCATCTTCAAAGAAATTGAAGCAGTTACTATAAGTTTCCCAAGTATGAAAAGCCTAGGGCCACATGGTTTCAGTTCAGAATTCTACCCCACATTTAAAGAAGTACTAATTCCAATACTCTTCAAACTGTTCCATACAGTAGAATCTGAAGAAACATTACTGAACTCTTTATATGAGGCCACATATCCTTACACACAAGCCATTAAAGTTGCAACAAAGAAAGAGAATTACAGAACAGTCTTCCTCATGAACATTAATGCAAAAATATTCAATAAAATTCTAGCAAACCAAATTCAACAACATATCAAAAAAATCTACTATGATCAAGTAGCCTTCACCTAGCTATGCACGGATGGAGCAACATATGTAAAACTGTTAATTTCATCCATCATATATACAATATGAAAGAAAAAAATCACATGCACATTTCCTTAGTTACTGAAAAAGCCTTTGATAAAATCCATTGCTCATTTGTAATAAAAGTCCTGGAGAGATCAGGAATACATGGAAAATACCTAAATATAATAACTAAGATACAGAGCAAAGTTATAGCCAACATCAAACTAAATGGATAGAAACTCAAAACAATCTCAGTAAAATTAGGTCCAAGACAAGGCTGTCCTTTTTTCCATTATGGATTCAACATATTTCCTGATGTTTTAGCTAAAGCAATAACAGAACAAAAGAGATTAAGGGAATAAAAATTGAAAAAGACAAATTATCTCTATCTGTAGATGATATTGATTGTATATAATGAACAACCTAATAAATCCTGGGATATCCGAGAGAGACCACATAGACAAATCCTAGGCAGACAGCTCAGGAAATCCTTGATCCTTGAATACAAGGATAAAGAGCTGAGTTAATCACACACACCTTTAATCCCAGCACAGGGAAAGCTGGGAGTGGTGATCAAAACCCTTGATCCCATAACTCCAGAGACAGAACTACTTCTGTTTCTGTGACTTCAAGGCTACATGCCTTTAATCTTAACCTAGATGGGATATGGTGTACAAAGGCATAGAAACCAGGCAGACACAGAAGGGACTGGAAGAAGCAACAGGCAGAAGCAACCATGAGTGAGGCCGAGGAAGTTATAAGACAGCTGGGAGAGAATTGACTGTGGTGCTTCCTCTCTCTGATATTACAGCCTTTCTCTGATACTTGGCTCTGAGTCTCATTTATACATCCCAAATTCATGCTACTATACAGACCTGCTTATCGGAAACTTTAAGTCATTGAAAAAAAAAAACTAAGAACATCAGAAAATAGAAAGATCTCCCATAGTCCAGGATAGGTAGAATCAACAAGTAAAAATGGAAAACTTACAAAAAGCAATCTATAGATATAATACTATCCCCATTAAAATGCTAACACAATTTTGTTTTTGCAATTTAGAGTTTTACTAGGGAATTTGGATATCCAGAGAAGGGCAGTGGAAGAAAGAAGAAAAAAAAAAAAAAAGGAAGAATAAGAGAAGGCAGCAGAGAAAACAAAGGCATCAACACAATATTCTACAAACTTTAAAGAACAATACTCAACTTAATATGGAATAACAGGAAAGCCAGGATTGCCAAAACAATCCTACTTGATTTAAAAAAAATACAAAAAACAAAACAAAACAAAAAAACTTCAGGAGGTATCATTATCCCTGATTCAGCTATAATATACAACTACATTAATGAAACTGCCTTGGACTGGCATAAAAACTGACTTGTGAATCAATGGAATTAAATCAAAGATTCCAACCAATCAAAGATTTACACACTTATGAACAAGTGATTTTTGACAAAGAGGCCAAAAATATACAATGGAAAAAAGATAGCATCTTCAGCAAATGTTGCTGGCATAACTGCATGACAGTATGTAGAAGAATGCAAATAGATCCATATCAGTCACCCTGCACAAAATACAAACCCAAGTAAATCAAAGACCAAAATATGAACCCAGCTACACTGAAATTGATAGAAAAGAAAGTAGGAAATACCCTTGAGCAAAATGGCACAGTTAATAACTTCTTAATATAATACAGGTAGCAGAGACACTAAGAAGAGCAATCAGTAAATAGGACCTCCTTAATTGAAAAGCTTTTATAAAGCAAAGGACATGGTCAATAAGACAAAATGATAGCCTACAGAACGTGAAAAGATCTTTACCAACCCTACATCTGACACAGAACTGATCTCTAAAATATATAAACAACTCAAGAAACTAGAGGTCAAAAATCCAAATAACCTAATTTTAAAAATGGGGTTTCTAGCTAAAAAGAATACTCAATTTTTTTTTTTTTATATATACATAGAGGTCATAGGACAATTTCAGAAGGCAATTTCTTCTCTCCATTTTTTTTGTTTTTTTAAAATTAATATCAAACTTGAATAAAAAAGCAAGACATCCAGAATGGCTAACACAAACAAACAAAGAAAAACCCGTACAGTATTAAAACTTCTCCTTTCTCGAAAATACATAAAACATAAAAAAAAAAATCAAAAGCTCAAGCCAGGTTAGGCTCAGCTACAGATGAAAAAAATACTCCCACCAAGAATGGAGGAGTGTTCCCCTTGCTCTGTATCCTCTTCAGCATAGGCTGTCATTTGTATTTTTGATCTTAACCATTCTGACAGGTTTAAGGTGGGATCTCAAAGTTGTGTTGACTTACATTTCTCTGATGGCTAAAGATGTTGAGCACTTTTTTATGTGCCTGTCAGTCATTTGTAATTCTTCTGCTGAGAATTCCCTTTTCAGTTCTGAACCTCATTTTTAAATTGGTTTTTTTAGGGTTTGGGGTGCTAATTACTTGTGTTCTCTATTAGAGATCAGTCTTCTGTCACTTGAAGGGTTGGAGCAGCCTTGGCATGGATGACACCATGGCCCTCAGTGACAGTGTAGACTACTCAGATCATCATGGCCCTGGCTGTGGCATGACCCTCAGACATCAAGATAGCTACAACTTTTGCATCCTAGACCCTGTATGTTCATGTGGCAGTTGGTGGCAACATGGGCCACGAACATAACTAGAACCATGAAGCAAGACCGTGGAACACTATGGAATACTGAGATAAACTCATTCAATCATAACTACATGAAAAAAGACTTGATAAGTGAGCAGACAAAAATTTTTCCAATTACTTAACTAGAAGAACAGTGCAGGGTACATCAGTGTCTTCCACTAAAATTAGAAACTTGAAACTCTATGTTTTCAAAATCAAAATAATTGTTTACCACAGACTTACTTGTCTCTTTGTGATAGCTTCAAATCCTTGCCACTTCAATTTTCATTGCTTAGAAATATATATTTGGTTAATTTAACTGTGCTCAATAACTAATTAAGGTAGATATATCTACCTATTTGTCAATGCTTTGCAATCCATGTTAGAAGTCAACAGGATTATACTTTTATGCTAGACTCAATTTTTTCCTAATTCATTTTTCTCTAATATTGATTTCACAGGATTGAAATATCATGTTCTCATTCTCCTTCTGGGAGCTTAAATTTTGTCTGAGCAGTTTGCTTAATATGTAATAAAATAATGTTTCATTATTTTATTTACCTACCAAACTGAATTTTTCTCTGCACTTCTTATCTCAAAAGTTTCTCTTAGTTCTCTTTTTTATTTTGTTAAATGAATCCTTAATAGGACAAATTGTAATGACTAAAATGCAACTGATCCTTGGTGAACAAGTAGATACACACAAACACACACACACACACACACACACACACACACACACACTTTTACAGCAGAAATTTTGCTTAGCAGTCTCATTGCTCAAGTTCTATTGCCTAAACCTGTCATGATGATAAAAACAGTTTGTCAATTCAAACTCATCCTAGCATCCATAGTACAACCTCAATAGGGGTAGAAAAATTCTGTATTTGGATTCTTATATTAGTGATAAGTTATTGTAATAGTCATTATTAGTAATAGTTAATCATGTTTATAACAGTATTTGGAAAGATTGTAAAACGGACAAGTTTGGAATCCATTAGCTAATAGCCACAGATTCTTTTGGCATAATTTGAGTACTTTCATGTGTGCTGATTCAATGAACAAAAAAGTGTGGATTTCAGACATTGTATACACTTTAAAAAATGGATAGGCAAATGGATGGATTTGGAGAGTATCATTCTGAGTGAGGTAACACAAACCCAGAAAAATAGACATGGTATGTTCTCACTTATTAGTGGATTTTAGACATAAAGCAAAAAAATATCCAGGCTGCAAACCACAACCCACAAACTAGGTAACAGGAGGAACTTAAGAGAGACATTCAGGGATCACCCTTGGAAGGGGAAATAGAGAAGATCTTCTGAGCAAATTAGGATCATAATGGGAGTGAGTAAGGGCAGGTAGAAATTATGAGAGAAGGAAATGGTTGAATGAGAGGAGCAACAGAGATGGAGACAAAAGAAATGAATATCTCGATAGAAGTAGCCACTGTGGTGTTAGAAAGAAACCTGGTTCTAATGAAACCTCCAAGAACCCACAAAATGTCACTGGCTAGGACTCCAAGAGGGTGCCTCAACAGGATTTTCCCTATAATCAAATGTATGGCCCCCCTAATTGTCATTATAAACCATCATCCAGCAATGGATGGATGAAGTAGCAGAGATCCATAGCTAAGCATCAGCTGAAGCTCCTGGTCCAGTTGAAGAAAAAGAGAGGAGAGAGCATATGAGCAAAGAGATCAGGCTCATGAGGAGGAGATCCAGAGAGACAGATGACTGAGCCATTGGGATCTCACTGACTCTATATCACTGAAGAAACTTCTTAGAAAGGAACTAATCCCACCAAAGGAAAATCACAATAAAATGGAATGGGAAGTATGTGGAGCCTCTCGCAGTAGGACCAGAATATATTCCTGGTACACGGACTGACATCTTGGAACCCATTCCCTACAGAGCAACACCTAACTCAGACTTAATACTCGGATGAAAGACTTGGGCCTACCTCAACTGGACAAGTCAGAGTGACTGACTCACTGAATTTTCTTGCCCTCCTTGGGAACTAAATAGGGGATGGTGTTAGGGTGCTGAGAGTGGACTAGGAAGAGGAAGGGAGGATGAGGAGTGGTAGATATGGACCCACAGAGACAGCTGACTGAGATATTGTGAGTTCACTGACTCTGAGATAATTGCTGAGAAACTTCATGGAAAGAAACTAAACCCTCCGAAGGTAGAGGACTGTCAAATGGTGTGGGCATTTTCTAGAGTGGGATTAGGGTATGTTCCTGATGCATGAACTGACATCTAGGAGCCCATTCCTAACAAAGGAATGCCTAATTTAGCCTTAACACTGGGATGAGGGACTTGGAATGAAACAAAATTTTAAAAGATTGAAGATGATAGAAAACATTTCAACAGCTACATTCTTTGCTTAAAGATAACATCTAAACTTAGGGTAAAGGAAGCCCTACTCAGAAATGTATTTTAAGTTGGCATAATTTATCAACTAGATATGCCAGACTGAACTGACTCACCTTGGAAATCCTTGCCCTCCTTTGGGAATTGATGGGGGCATGAGGTGGGTGGGGGGAGGCTGAGGGAGGACTGAATGGGACTGGGAGGAGGGAAGGAAGGGAGGGGGCACAGTGGTAATTATGGAAACAAAAATTTGAATAAAGAAATAAAAAGAAAAGAAATTGGATAGTCAGGGTTTCTACTTCATACCCTCACTAATGAAGTGCAATTTTAAGTTGTAAAATCAATTGATGCAATACAAATCTTGTTTTTTCATTTGAGTGTTGTGGCTTTATTTCATTATTTTTGATGGGATACCATAGATTTCTTTTCATGTGTTATGTCAATGTAAATGTGAGGAGCATTAGAATGACACAGTACAATTTTATGATCCTGATTTTTATGTTTTTATTTGATACACAGATGAATTTTACTGATATTTTATATTTTATCTTATATTAGAACTTTTCTGTGTACTATTTTTAATTCATCTTCCTCATAAAGGGTTTCCCTGAGCATATCTTGTTTCTCATTTACATGTGATAAATTCTGTCAGTGTAAAATGTCCTAAGCTTACATGCTATTTTTAAGCAAAGAATCTAGCTTATGAAATGTTTTCTGTCATCTTTGATTGTTTAAAATTTTGTTTCATTCTAAAAACCTTTTGCTGCTGTATTGGATTCACTATGTTTAAACCATTTAGAGAAGTCATTATACTGTTTTTTTGAATTTTAAAATATTATAAATAAAGACCTATGTGAAGATGTAAAAGTATGTATAATATTAACAAAAAAGATTCTACCCTTTTATGATTATATTTGATTTTATTTATACACCTTGTGCCAGATTTGAACTTAACTGCACTACTCCAAAAATTCTATTCTTATGAAGTAGAAACATAAATTTTAAGCTATAAGTGTGTATATTTCAAGGTAATCTATGTGATGAGTCAATTCTGAAGAAAGGTTAAAGGATTCTTTATTGTTCATGTTTGTAAGAAAATCAGTACCCTGCTCATATTTAATTCCTTTTTAAATGTTAATCCTGCATCATATATTAACTGACATACTAAATATTTTTATTGAGGAGCCTAAAATTACTTGCATTCTTCTTATTTAAATATACAATTTATATTTCTGAGAAATTGATATACAAATTCTATAAAACAACTGTTTCGATTAAACATTCTAATTTGTCCATTTTAAACTTCAATAAAATGGTTTAATGCATGAAGTAATTATTTCAAGTTTTTGATAATCATAATTGGATGGGCCTAAATTACCAATTTTCCCTAATAGATTTATATATATATATAATGTGTGTATATATGCAAAATAATAACTAATATGCATATACCTATATATAAGATAGCTTATTATATAAAATGAGTACTCTGAATTTGGGTGCATCCAATGTATTAATATTGCAACATGACATTGCAACTTCTAAATTTGTTTGTGGCCATTCATAGCTATTGTTGCCAGTAAGTGGCTTAGAAAATTTAGCTCTAGGCTATAAGTGAATACTTCTAAGCCATGTTCAGTTTTACAACCATAATTCTATGACTAGATATAAAATCTGAAAATGTAAAATACTCCCTCAAGTTCAGAATTGCTTGCAAATTTGAATCGTGTTGAGTTACTATTAAAAATAAATAATTGTAGTTTATTTAAAATAATTTTAAATATTTAAATATTAAAAAAAATAAACATTGGGTAGGAAACCTAGGTTATCCCACAGTGCTCTAACTCTTTTGAAATTTCATTGTAACTATTCAATATATATTAAGCCATGCTTCATAAGACTATTTTACATAAGTACACATTAGAACACAGTAGTATAGTTCATGATGTTGTAAAATGTCATCTTTATTTTCCCATAGAACTTGATTGCACCTGTCTCTGTAAGTGCTTCTTAATAAAGTCTCATATCTGTCAGACTTTTCTAGAAGTTGTCTCAAACAAAGAATTTGTTTCATATAATACAACACATTTTTGACAAAATGGTTGGGTATGTGGACTAGATAATGTAGATATTTGAGGCCTTACATAACTTTTAACACCAAGAAGTTATCAAGGCATCAGAGATAGCAGATGCTAGACTCTCCTAATCCAGACACTCTCTTCGTACTGCCATGCATTCCATATTTTCATCCATAGATTGTATTTCTAAAAGTGATGATAACCAAATTTCTATGGACATTTTATCAGTGTTTCAGCATTCACTACATAAAATCTGGATATGTTTTTTTTTAATCATTTTTTGCTAATTACTCAAATATTCAATGAGAACATGGTAATATTAAATATACATTACATATACATGAGCATATATTATACATAGATAAATTGATTCAGACAGTTCAAACTTATAAATTTAGGTACTGTTCTAAGCTGTTAAGAGACATTATGACCAAAGCAATTTATAAGAGAATCATTTGACTAAGATCTTGCTTACACTTCTAGAAGGTTAATTCTCTGCCATCATGAAGGTGCTAATAGTAGAAGGCAGGAAGTTATGCTGCTGGGGGAGTAGATAAGTGCTTATATCCTGGTCTGTAAGAAGGAAGAAAAAACAGCAAGTGAGACTTGGCCTGGAGTTGGATCAAAGCCTCATTGCAGTAGCACACCTCCTCCAACAAGGCCTAGCTTCCTTATTCTTCATGTTAGTTCACCAGGTGGCAATTGGACATTCAGATACATGAGCATATGTAGACTGATCCCATTCAAGGAATCACATCTAAAATCATATTTAATTAGGTCTCTAAACAGAAGTACAATAGTATATGCAGATACAAAGCTGATTTAATTGAAGACTCATGTTATAATATTTTTATTTAACCTGAAGCAAGTTTTGTGAACATTTTCTTCTGCTGATTGTCCTGAAGTCAAGATGTAGCACTGCCTATAAAATTTACATCTTGATACAATTCAATATGGAACAAAACAAAAATAACTTTCTGGAGACTAGTGGGATATTACAAACTTTAAAAATAAGAATTAGTTATAAACTTATCTAGTGCTTGAATAGAAACTTCATGTCCATTGACTCGTATTCATAGACTTGGGAGATGATTTACTTGTTTCAAAAGGAGATAGAAAAAATCATTAGTTTCATCAAGCTATGAACACTGCCAGCTACAACAAGATATACCATGGTGCCATGGTGCCATTGTGGTATAAATACTGGAAGGATCAGATACCTTTTGATTAGACTTAACGCACACTCCATAAGATTGAATCCATACTGACACAGGTAATGTAACCAAGAACCTACGACTACTTGATAGGTTGTGAGCCCTGGAAAAAAGCTCACTACAATTATTCTGCTCAGTGAACGCAGCAATAAATTGAATCACATAGACATATAACTATACCCATAGATTAGTATATTGCTGAACCCTCCCTAGAGATTATGAAAATTGTTTGATAAGCTGGGGCTGTAAGCAAATCTAAAAGGCGTTTTTCTAGTTAGTAATTAATGGGCAAAGTCTCTGCCCATTGTGGGTAGTAATATCCATGGGCTAGTGATCCTGTGTTCTATAAGAAAGCAGTTTTAGCAAACCAGGTGAGCAAGCTAGTGTGCAACACCTCTCCATGCCTTTTGCATTAGTTCCTGCCTTCAGGTTCTTGCCATGGTTGAGTTCTTGTCCTGACTTCAATGATGAACTATGTTGTGACACTGTAAGGCACATAAACCATTTCCTCCTCAATGTAAAATTGTATTGATGTTCTTCTCCTGTCCAACAATCAGACTGCTTATAACAACTCAGAATTTTAGACAGTAGAAAGAAATATAAAACACAGAAAGTACATTAAAATTATGCATTTTGGTAGGCAGAGGCAATTTTCTGATATATGTTTCTGTCCCTGACAATTCCCCAGAATGTTGATGGGAGGGACAGCTAAGACCTACTGCTAGAATGAAAAAAGGTACAATGTAGTTTGATATTGCATTTGATTAATTTTGAAAATGAATCTAGTCTGAGTACCTTTTTGATTTAGTAGACAAATTAGGTATTCTAATATCAAGGGGATAGAAACTCAAATATATAGTGTCTCGAGAAATTCTTATACATTTTAAGATCTGATCTTGAACAAAACCTTTTCTTTCTTTTTACTTTGTTAAACACCAATCTCAAAAATTAGATCTATTTTATACCATAAGATCCAATATAATTCTAAGTATACTTTATGTCTACAATTTTTAAATATATTCCACACAACATTCTTTCAGACAATTATTGTTATGACTAACCTTTATATATCTGAGACATTTTTTATGAGAAAATATAATGAGATCAGTGGTCTTTTTGTCTTCCTGTATTGACATATCTTATTTTATTATGAATGAAGTCATACTTTTTATCCATGTATATCCTGGTTCAAACTCCCTTACCCCTTCCACCCCTTCCAGTCACTCTCTCTTCTCCACATCTCTTTATCTCCTGCCCAGCAAGGGCAGGGGGTCCCAAGGTCCCATTGTGGCTTAGTTCAGCATCCATTCCTGGCAGATCCACTTTCCTCACCCAACATCAAGACTGGGTCAGGTGTTCCTCTGGAGGCAGTGGGCTCCAAGGGGCCAGTCCAAAGTATTTCAGATCCCAAATTGTTCAGTGGTTGTGGTTAAACACGCACATGTAGTTACACACATGCACTCAAAATCAAAATACGGTAAAATTAATGTGAACATTATTGGGTTAGCTAAGTGCAAATTACTATTGAAATTTAAGATCAGAAACCTGAATGAAAATCACATTCTCCCATGCTACTTTTGCTACCTTGAAGTACATATACCTTCACAAAAAGACTAGAAAGCAACTATTCTTCACAAAGTGTATATAAAATGATGATACAAATATAATTCAATTATTGTCCATATGTATGAGCAGAATATACATTTATACGTATATGATCATGAATCTTCTCTTTAAGCAAGCTTTTGCCAGGCAATATGGATAAAATAAATTTTAATCTAATCATTCTGGAGTAGTAATGAAGCAATGATGTCAAATGTAGAAAAATAATCACCAGAGAATGTAGTTCTAATTACTTTGTCAAGATATTACTTTCCTTGGAAATACTCAAAGAAGAAAATGTAATTAACACATCTTCTCAATTGTATTGTTAGAATTAGAAGATGAAATATATAGCATCCACCTGTCCTTAATGATTTATTCTGCTCTATCAATGATTGGGTTAGAGCAAATTTCTATTTTGTCGATTATTGTATGTAGTATTTGGTGTAATCATTAGTAAAGATATCATGATTCTAAAAATTATAAATCTAATTCCTCCTATTTTTTATAATTTATAAACAAATTAAACTCCTATGATAATTTCACTATACTTCTAAAACATTTTTAATTAGCATTCTAAAGTATGATTGCTGAATTTTATATATTGCCTTGTTACAATGAACTACATTTTTGTTGCAGCTCAAGGTTTCTTCAAATAATTCAAGCTGCTTGGTTTGGTCTTCTGTTTTGGGGTTTTCTGTGTCTACATTAAATTTTACTGATTTTCAGTCCTGAATGAGAACTTAGCATTACTGATTATATCCTTATGATCTTGACTCCTTATCTCTGAGCAATGAGTTCAACAAATTAACATTTTGAGGTTTAAATGAAAAGTGAAGATAGTCATCACAGCCTGTGCCCTTGGTTGTAGCTGTAATAAAAATATAGCCAAATAGGCAAAAAAAAAAAAAAACCATTGTAAATGAAAAAAATTCTGCTCATAATAATCAGTGTCACTATGATTATTCTTGTTGTTACTTCCAGAATAAAATTAAATGTAATTTAATATAATTTTCTATTAATAAATTTAAATATAAAATAGCTAGAAAATAAAGTCAAATAATAAACTATTTTTCACATTCAGAATAGATTTAAAAAGAAGACATTTTCAATGAACTTTAAATGACAGATTATCTTATTAACATTTAACTTATTTAATGAATAAGCTAAGAACATGTGTAACTATGAATTTTATTCACTATATTTGAATCATAGTCACTTTTTATGGTAAAATGTGCTGCTTTCCAGCACCACAGTATATATTAACTTCTTTAAACTTATAGTCCAAAACTCATAATTATTAGATAGAAGAGTATGGTCTCATTCATTGTGACCTAACAGCTTTGACAATTTTCTTTGTATTTTGACAAGAGAATCTAGTCCCAATTGGATTATTCTTTATTCATTCAGTTGCCTTCTTCCTAAAAATAATTTGCAAAGATGAAAAGCAGAGCACCACTTCATTATCTCCAGCCTGACACTCCTGATCCCACTTGTCCTTTTCTCTAATGCTACTGATTTAATATGCAGAACAACTTCTCAAAAGACAATTGATTCCTATGTCTACCAAGGCACTTTTTGCTAGATGCTTTGCATTTGAAAATGCCCAATTCTAAAACCGCATATTTTACCAAAGACCTCTGACACACTCAGAGGCATAGTATATGGTTTAGAAACAAGGACTGAACGTTTTCATAAGGCAAAAGTGTTAGGACTGTCAATGTCAGAAACACTCTTTGGTTTCACTCAGGTTCTTAGTCTCAAATATAAAGGAATAAAAAAAATTACAAGCAACAGAGAAACTCCAAGATGACTTATTAGATTCTGAGTAAGTATTTCTCCAAGATATTAGAAATGAAGTTTTGAGAGTTACTGCCAGTAGAGAAACTTGTAATTATTAAATAAGTGTCTATGGTAGCAATGGTAGCTTTCTTTATCTATCGACACTGACATTTTATAGTTGCTATATTTTGACAAGAGATTCAGATCATCTGATCTGCTAGGAGTTTGTGTGTACACTACTTTATTTACCACAGAGGATGCTTCTAAGGAAAGCAATGTTATGACTATTATCACATAGGGATATTGACACAGCTTAAATATTATCCCAAATTGTTATGTATGTAGGAGACATTTGCTTGTTATCTCGTTTTATCAAGTCAAGTAAGAGAACAATAATTATAAAGTTATTTAAAGTTTTATTCTTACACAAATTTTAGGTAAAAGTAATTTATATAATTTATATTCAAAGTACAGAAATAAATCAAGATGGTAAGGTATCTGAATTGAGTATGCACATTTTATGAATGCTATTACACCTATTATGAAGGAAAGTGTACAACTGATTTGCTGTATGTTGAAAACCTGCATCCTTATAGTTATCCAACAGTATTGGCTCTAACAATTTTTCTGACTCATATTCTCCAAGTAACTGTGAATGAGAGTTTCAGACTTCCTATTGAAAGTTGATCATTATTCAGTCTTTTTTTCCTCTGTCTCTTGACCAATTGTGGGACTGTATATTAATAATCATCTCCTGCAAAAATGAGTTCTGCTAATGAGGAGTGAGAGTATAAAGAGGAAAGTGAATACAACATCACCATCTCTCACTTCAAGTTATACTATAGAACTACAGTAATAAAAACAGCCTGGTACTGGCATAAAAACAGACTTGTGGATCAATGAAATTGAATTGAGGATCCAGACATTAACCCAAAAACCTATGAACACCTGCTCTTTGACAAAGAGGCCCAAAATAGTCAATGGAAAAAAGATAGTGTATTTAACAAATGGTGTTGGCATAGCTGGATGGTAGTGTGTAGAAAAATGCAAGAAGATCCAAGTCTGTCACCCTGCACAAAATTCAAATCCAAGTGAATCAAAGACCTCAACTTAAACCCAGCCACTTTGAACTTGATAGAAAAGAAAGTGAGAAATACACTTCTACGAATTGGCACAGGCGACCACTTCCTAAATATAACACCACTAGCACAGACACTAAGAACAACAATCAATAAGTGGGACCTCCAGAAACTGAGACACTTCTGTAAAGCCAAGGACACACTCAATAGGACAAAACGACAGCCTACAGAATGAGAAAAAGATTTTCACCAAACCTACAAGTGATAAAGGACTGATCTCTAAAATATATAAAGAACTCAAGAAACTAGAGCCTAAAACCTTGAATAACTCAATCAAAAAATGGGGTTCAGAACTAAAAAGGAAATTCTCAGCAGAACAATAACGAATGGCTGAAAGGCACTTGAAAAATATGCTGAACATCTTTAGCCATTAGAGAAATGCAAATCAAGACAACTTTGAGATGCCACCTGACACCTGTCAAATTGGCTAAAAGACACAGATGACAGCCAATGCTGGAGAGGTTGCAGAGCAAGGGAAACACTCCTACATTGTTGGTGGGAGTGTAAGCTTCTTCAGCCACTCTGGAATGCAGTATGGTGGCTTTTCAGAAAATTGGGAATCAATCTCACCAAGGATCCAGCAATACCACTTCTGGATGTATATCCTAAAGATACACTTTCACACTTCAAGGCATTAGCTCAACTATGTGCATAGCAGCATTATTCATAATAGCAAGAACCTGGAAACAACCTAGATGCCCCTCAATTGGAATGGATTAACAAACTATGGTACATCTACACAATGGAGTACTACTCAGTAGTAAGAAAAACAGATATCCTAAAATTTGCTGGCAAATGGATGGATTTGGAGAATATCCTCCTGAGGGAGGTATCTCAAACCCAGAATGATAAGCAGGGGATATACTCACTCAGTAGTGGACTCTAAACAAAAGAGCAAGAAGCAAAGCATGTCCAAGCTGCAAACTACAACCACTGAACAGCTTATTATCCGAAACACCCTGGACTGACACTTTGGATGCCACTTGCTCTAGAGGAACACCTAACTCAGTCTTGATGATGGTGTGAGGAAACTGGATCTGCCAGATGTGGATGCTGAACTGAGCAATATTGGGACCTTGAGACCTCCTGCACTTGCTGGGGAGGAGATGGGAAGATGTGGAGAAGAGAGAGTGACTGGAGGGAGTGGGAGGGGGAAAGTACCTTGAATAAGGATATACATGTATAGAAAATGTGACTTTATTTGTAATAATAAAAGAAAGAGAAAATATAAATGGGTTGTAAGGAGTAGAAATATATGTACATTATGTTCTAACAAAATTAATTTCAAATTTGTATTAATATTCACAATTTGTATACAATATACAAAAATAGAATCCATTCTGAACTATTTAAAACTAGCATTTGTCCTTTAAAAGTAAGTAGATTTAATAATCTAACTTATTATATTCACATTCTTTTTTCATTTTTAAGTAGATTCAATAATTTAAATATTTGTTCTATCAAAAAAAAATAGGGCAGAAAGTTACTCTCTAAACCTGACAACAGAATCTTATTACCTAGCACATCATAACAGATCATTTAAGGTACCAAGATGACTGCATGAAGTCTTCATTCTATGTTCTAGTTCTTTTGCCATGACAAATACTCTGCAGGCTATGTATGAAAGAGATACCAGGACACCAAACCATCCACAATAGTCTCCACATAAAATCTGTCCTGTCTGGAATATATTCTGAGGTAATGATTGCATAAATTGTATTAATTTTAGGCCTGTTTTACATAAAGAAGTATAGGCCCTGCAATGCCAAGAGGCTAGGAATCTGAGATTGGTAAAGTCAGATATCTAGGGCATAACCAAATACAACTGCCAAAAACCAAACCAAACCAAAACAAGAAACCAAGAAACAATCAAAGCAATTAAATAATTCTTAATTATAATCCTATAGACATATATTTTAGTGCCTTGTCCAGTCATCATTAGAGAGCCTTCTTGTAGCAGTATGAGAAAAGGTACAGAGAGTCAAAGCCTGACTTTATTTTGAGAAAGTGTTTACATTGAAGGCCTTTATTAATATCACCTTGGATATCTTTGTACCTAGCAGAAGATAGAGAGAAAAGATTGTGAAATTCAGAAGAAATGGAGGGCAGCTGAATAACATAGCCCACTGCGTTAACTAAATAGGGCAAATATGGGCTCACAGAGAATGAAGCAGCAAGCATGGGACCAGCATGGGTCTGCATGAGATAAACCTTCTGCACGGGTGATATGGCTGTTAGATTGGTATTTTATGAGGGATACTTATCTGTGGAGCCCCTTTGGGCCTGGGGTTTTGTACTTGGTCCATGGTGTCTTTTATCCCCCCAAAGAAATGAATCAGACACTTATATACTTTATACTGTTTGGCCCATGTCTTAAGCACATTACTAGTTAGCTCTTTTATCTTAATTGAACCTATTTCCATTAATCTGTCCACCATGTGGTTTAGCCTGTGGCTCACCTGTATCTCTTACATGTTTGTCTTCTTTGGGGGCCGGATGGAGACTGAGTAACTCTGCCCTTCTCCTACCTGCCTGTCCTCTGATTTTCCACCCACTTCTATGGTGCTGCGTATAGGCCAAAACAATCCTTTATTTACAGTGTACAGAGAGCATTACCACCACATTTTAGAGCTGTCAAGGCCTGTCCATCTGGTGGATAATTACACTCTAACCCCTTTTCACCAGCTCTTGTGCCCATACCTGTAGGCCCAAATTATACTGCAAGGTCTCATCCTGGCAGATCCTTCACACTGGTACTTTAGCTCCATGAAAAAGGGGCTAACACATTTATTCATTATTATTTAACTAATATTTAACCATGGAAGGGGTTGCTGTATCTCTGCAAACTATAATATTTCCGTAGTATTTATTGACTCTGTGAAAAAAAAAGAGTTGCTGGAAAACAAATCACTAAGTCAATCAACCTAGACCTGGCTTACTTCTCAGTCCAGGCTCTTAGTTCTATTTTCTGGCAAGCCAGCTAGACATCACCCCAGCACTGTCCCTGCTTTCTTTACTCACCCTAACTGAGTGCAACTACAAGGCTGTTTACTTGCTAAATTTCTAAGCAGAGTGAGAAGTGTGAGTAGCCAGAGGTCAGTCATTCTCTCGACTTCTCAAAGCAGGACACTTTGAGACAGGAGCAGTTTGGACTTCTGGGGTCCTTAGCTCATAGGAAACTAACTTGCAAAGCCAAACTCCAGGCTGTAGAGACCTTTTGACCTCTACAAAAAGATTTGTCTCTATGCCAGAAGGTTTCCTTTTAATTTAGCATTTCAACCTATTATGGGCTGGGAATAGGGTCAAAGTTTCTCTTCCATGTGCTTCAAGCTGATGCTGGGGCATTATTGTCAGAGATCAAAAAGGCTGAAAGGCTAGTAAAGGCCTGAGCTATAGGGCTTTTGTCAGGAGCATGTAGTTGTCTGACCCAGTTGTAGAGATAGGCAACAACCCACAACAGTTGGACTAGTCCATACAAGCTTTCAGCAAGTATTCCTTTAGAGTAAATTATATATGTCAGCCAAGTGGAAATCTATTGAGACACATTTAAACTAAGAGAAGAAAGTTAGAATTTAAACTTTCTTAGTATTTGGGAAGGGCAGGTGTCCCAAAAACAGAAGAGAAAAGTATCATCTTTAAGAACAGACAGGTGGGAAAAACTTGAGCTGTACTTATCTGGCATCTTTTTGACCTCTGTGAGGTTTATCCAAATTTTATGATTCTCTGAAGCTCATATAAATTACAAAAGACATAAGAGTTATAGTTATTACCAATCATATTTTATAAAATAAGCTTGAAAGCTGTCTATTACCTTGCATAAGGATATGATTGTCTGATTCTGCCAAGCTGACAAAATTATAACTTGCTTATCCATCAGTACTTGCAGAGATCTGAGAAAAATAAATTATACCTAAGTGCAGACTGAGCAGCTTCCAAAAACCACAGAGACCAGTCCATACACAGTTGGTCATACTCAGGTCTCCCACATAGTTGGAGGCAGAAGTATCTAAACATTATTAGTAGTTGGCTGCCAGGTGGGAGTTTTTCCCAAAGTAGTGGGACATATATGAGAAGACTGACCTTACTTTGTCTAGGCAAAAGGGTGCAATGAATTCTTCAGTGTCATGCACTTATATGCCAGGTCCTGGAAGCAGGCAGGCATTATGCTATGGTATCTTACTCAGGTCAACATGCTACAATCCAGATGGAGATGTCCTGATGCCTCATAATCTTCTTTGGAGACCTTGGGTCACTGTTAGGATCTGGGAGTTTCTGTCTGATATAATGCTTTTAAATAAACATTTTAAATGCCATATTCTGCAGATCTTTGTAGTACGAGGGGTGCCCAGGAATATACTTTGTTTCTAGTTATTTGTTGTAAGCTCAGCCCTGAAAACATAATTGTGTTAGTACTTAGCATGGCTGTAATATTTTAAGCAAAGACAGAATGTTTTATTTTTTAAATTTTCTTACATATTAAAAAAATACAGGGGTTCAGAATAAACTCAATATAGTGACAACATTTTTTTTAACAGACTTCTAAAGTCAAAACACCAGTGCTCAGACATAGTTGGCTTCTAAGTTAATATCATAGGCATGCTTCCTTAAATGTTTTTCATAAAACAAACAAAATGTCTTAAGTGCCAAGAAGAAGGCAATGTGATAGAAATTTTCAAACCTTTTGCAGGATTGAACTTAGGGTAAGAAACATAAGCTCTCCTGTCCATATTTACTTTACTATGGCAGAAGTTAAACTCTCAACAACTTTTTATGGGCTCTCAGCACACTAAAAAAATTAGTTCATCTCTGATTTAAAAACAGACCATTGTATAACAAAACATTATTGTCTCTAAACTGCTTTTTATAAGTATACTGTATCACCAGGAGCACTAAGAATACTGCTTCCTCTAATATAAATATCTAAATAACAACACAAAAGTATTTTTCCTTTAAAGTAAGTTTATGCATATGTTCTAATGTTTACACCTACATTTTTATCTTAACCAATAATTATTCATGCATCTGAATGATCAAGGCAGTAATCCCTTTGGCTTGGCAACCACAAGCAGTGACTAACCCACCAAGCATGGTTGCCAAAAAAGTGATTGACTAAACATGGATTGGCAACCCAGCAATGTGGTTAGCTAAGAATGCTATCCGAAATTGAATTATGTGATTTTTTAAAGTTTCCTCATGCAGAGATTTCTAATTATCAATTTACAGTGTTACTAGTTTTAATTGTAACAGATTTTGACATTATTTAATAATTTCTATCACTGTGTCAGCATTATCTATACCAGACAACATTTGAACATCTGCTAGGTTCTGATTCCTGATTCTAAGTGCAGTCACAGCAGCTGTGGATAATGACTGGTTGCTTTTAACAAAAGAGATAGCAAAAATATGTAAACAATTTCTATTTTAGATAAAAGAGGAGAAAAGGACAATTAAAATGACAACACAACCTCACAGTACTTTCACAGTTTTCCCATGACAAAACAAGGTGGCTCTCGTTTCTGAAGGGAGGAAAATAACCAAAGACATTCCCAAGTTGGAAACTGGACCTCATCATTTACAGTGAGGGGTTACTAAAAACAAGAAGTCACTCATGTGTGGCTCAAACAGAGGAACACCTTCAGCAGGTCCCTCACTCAAATGGAGGGTTCAGCAGTTTCATCACTCAAACGGAGGAACAACAAGTTCCTTACTCAAATGGAGGAGCCAGCAAGTCCCTCACTCAAATGGTGGAATGGCAAGTCCCTCACCCAAAGTAGAATTTGAGATGTCTCTTCAATTACCCAGGATCACTGTCTCAGGTGCATCCTCCACAGCAATAGCCTGAAAATTGCTACAAATAGCCTGAGACAAAAATAAAAGTTGACAAAGGCAGATACAAACAACAATGAGTGCTCTTACTGCTCTGTGGCCAAAAGAACCTCCAAAATGAAGAGGTTTGGTTGGGTTTCTGGGGGTCCAGGACCAGTCACAAAATATGTTATGCCCAGAGCTCAACTCCCAGAGAAACCACAAGAAGCAGGGATGTCTGGAATGAAATAGCAATGTTTATTGGCAGCGCAATACAAGCCAGGCAGGTAGGGAGCATACTTCAAGCTTCTGTGATAACAGAGCAAGAAGTAGCTGGTGTCTTTGGTTACAACAAATTTTTTATTGGCAAATGTTACAACAAAGTTGGTTGTGGATATATATTACATCTTTAATATAACCTGAATACTGGGGAGAAAGCACACAGTCAAATCCTAGGCAGACAGCTCAGGAAATTCCTAAATCTTGAATACAAAGATAAACAGCTGAGTCAGTCATACACATCTTTGATCCCAGCACAGGTAAAGCTGGGAGTGGCCACCAACACCCTTGATTCCATAATTCCGGAGACAAAATTTCTCTTTCTATGAGTTCAAGTTTACATGCCTTTAATCCTAATCTGGATGGGACAGGGTATATAAGGGCTGTACAAACCAGGGAAGAGACAGAAGCAACTGAGAGAAGCTACTGGCAGAAGCAACCAGGAGCGAGGCTGAGGAAGTTGCAAGACAGCTGGGTGAGAATTGACTGTGGTGTTTTCTGTCTCTGATATTTCAGCCTTCCCCCGTGTCTCATTCTTAATACTACAGTTGGTTGCTTGGAGATAGGATGCTACCGTACTACTTATTGGCTCATGCTTAGGGTGGTTCTGCCCCACAGTATCTTTGCACCCCACCTGGATGGACCCCACCTGGGCCCTTCATGGGATGACTGGTTTTTCTCAGAACTCAGCAAGCAAGAATCTATTCCTCTCCCAGAACTGGGCAGATGTCTTGACTAATCTCCCAGAGCTGTGCAGGTAGGCAGCTACTGTTTTCTCAGACTGGGGACGCACCCTGCTAGGTCTATTCTTTTAGGATATGTTCTTTTCCTAGGACTGATCATGCATGACTATTCTTCTCTCTGATCTGGGCATCACTCCCCCCAGCCCATGCCACCAGAAATGTGAAACTAACCTTAATTTTACCTTTTTGTAAAATAGCTACTAGATTGCAAAATGAGGTTCTTGAGCTAAGTTTTCTGTCCTCAATATTTATGTCAGTTAAGTTTTTGTAGGTATACAAAGATATATTTTAATTAGATAGGTAATCTTTCAAATACTTCAAAAATCTACAGATGGGCACTGAAGAAACTTCGTATGGAATTTACTCTGTGGCAACAGTTAGCCACTGGACAATAAACTGTTCTTGTGCTTACTGCTTGTCAGTATGCTGTATAAACTGGACATGTAAGTTCCTTAGAAAAGTGACCTATAACCTTTTGCAGAACAAGCTTTAGATTCCTGCTTTGCAGAGAAATTTGCTAGGCATCTTTTAGGACACAAGAAAAAACAATTGACAGATTATACCAGATTTTCTGCATCATTGAAAAGTATGCCAGAGACTCTGGTCTTGTAGACTAAAATGGATGTCCCAATGTTACAAAGAAACTTTGGGTGACTGTCCAGGCATACAATGTCATCTCTGTCATTTCTAGATTTTGGAAGTTGTTTGTACTTCCTGTTTACTGGGGTAATATAATATCCTTCTCAGGTCTTTGATGTAGTTGAAGATTTGAGAACTATAGGTATAGTTTTTTGTTATTTTAAAAGGTATATTAGATATAAAACTCTAAACTCACAAGGATAAAGTAGACAACAGAATATTTTCTTTATTTTTTTAAATACAAATAGACTAGATATTATAAGTGTAATTCTTGCTTAATGGCTGTTTTGTTATATGTAATTTTGCTATATTAAAATTGAAATCTTTCCTTTTGATTAGACAGAAAAGAAGAAGTGTGGGGGGAATGTTCATCTGTATGCTGTGAAACTCATTCTGTAAATAAACAAACAGTGTTGGCCATAGTGGGGCACCATAGAAGTTGGTGGGGAAATTGAGGTTCAGTTAGGAAGAAAGTGGAGTCAGACAGACCTGATCCAGCCACCAAAGAAGAAACATATAAGGTCCCACGTAAGCTGGTCCATGGCCAGGTGGCCAGGTAGATTAATGGAAATGGGTTAAATTAAGATGAAAGAGTTAGCTAGTAAAATGCCTGAAACATAGGTCAAACAGAAGGAAATTAATATAAGTGTCTGAGTCATTTTTTTGTGGGGGAGAAGTGAATGTGGGCTGGTGAAACCTCTGTCCCATATGGGAAAGAAAACTTCACATAGCAATTTAGTATGGAGTATAGAAACTAGGGGATATAGATATATTTTATTACAAAAGGAAAATAAAATTAATAGATATGAATGGATGTGAAAAAGGTGCTTGAACCAGAGATTCAAAAGCAAAGAAAAATGAGGAAGAGAATACAGAGAGAAAAGGCTAAAATTAAGGGCCATTTCAGGGATAATATTAAAACTTAATAGAATAAAAACTTTCTAACACACACTCACACATGAAGAAAATGCAAGTTAAATAGCCAAAAAGTGGATGAGATAGAGCCCCACCTTCCTTGTCTTGTCATAAAATGAAGCTTCCTAAACTGTGATGGAATTGTTAGCTAATAGAGGGTACATGGAAATTCTCAAATAACACAGATTCTTACCATAACTACAGGTTGCTTTCCGTAACTGACAGCAAAGTCCCATTGCTAAAGACACCACCTAGAGTACTCTACAGAGAGTCTTCACATGTATGTTCTAGAGTCTTTGGTACAGAAAGGTACTCTGCCTGCTACCAAAACATAAATGTAAACACCAGGCCAGCCACAAACCTTTTCATCTACAATAGTGTACTGCTTGCAAAATATACTAGGAAAATTATGGTACAAATTTTATAGAATTTATAGAACCAACCAGTACTTGTTTAGACTGAAGGCCTAATCCACAAGATAAACTGTGGTAGAATGTTCTTTGTATGTTGTAAATAAAGTACTGTTTTGGCCTATGCACAATACCATAGAAGTGGGTGGAGAATCAGAGGGCAGGCAGGTAGGAGAAGGGTAGAGTTAAGTCAATCTCCATCTGTCCCCCGAAGAAGAAGCATGTAGGAATTCAGGTGAGCCACGGGCTGTGGGCTACGTGGTGGAAAGATTAATAGAAATGGGTAGATTTAAGATGAAAGAACTAGCTAGTAATGTGATTGAGACAGGAGCCAAACAGTATGAAGTAATATAAGTGTCTGATTCATTTCTTTGGGGGACAAAAGACACCGGGAACCAGGTTCCAAACCACCACCTCATGACAGGTCACAATTCTCTGGCCCCAAACTGGCCGGGAAACTTCCTACTATAGATGGCTTCCCAATGTTGAGCAGAACACCAGCCTAAAGCCTGAGAAAGTTTAAAAAGCTTAAAGAGCATTCTAGATCACTGAAACAGAGCCAAAAGTGGCTTTCTGAATTGCGTATATGAATTGATTTATGGTACAGAGACAGCGTGGTGTTCAGGTAGGAATTTAAAAATGGCGCGTTCGCGGCACACAACTTAAACTCATATGTTTCACAAAAGGCTTGGCACAAGTGTAATTGATTTAAGATTTCTGCTTATACTGAACAGAAAGCAAACAGAGTTAAAAAAAAAAAAAAGGTTATTCTGGTAGCAGCATTTTCCTGAGTTGCTCTCTTTGCCGGCCATCGCAGGCTCCTCCGCCATATTGAAACATCGCCAAAAGGGGTGGAGTCAGCAATTAAAGTGATACCGACATTTTAAAAGCTCTTTGGGTTAGAAAATATTAAGGTATCTCAATAAAACAGATTTAGACTCTCAAAACCTCTAAACGGGGTACAATGTATGTAAAATATGTAAAATATGCATAGGCTTCAGAGAGAGAGAGAGAGAGAAAAAAAGAAAAAGGGTGAAGAAAGTCCTTTAAGAAAGAGAAATAGAAATAAAAATTTTAAAATAAAGGCCACGTAAAGATGGCAAATAAACAGAGAGTCTGGATTATGTTTATTTTGATTTCTTTTGGTTTTTTAACATTTAATGAGCTTATTGCAGAAAGACAATTTATTGCTAAGGCTGCTAAGTTAAACAAATGCATATACTTTAAAGATATCTTGACTTGGAAATCTGTTTATAAGAATGTGTTACTTGGGAAAAGAGTTTCTGCTTTTGTCTCCACAGAAGATCAAAACCTGTGGATTGGTTCTAGGCAAATGTGGTTTCATTTGCCAAGGCCACCTGAAATTCTCTGATGAGAAGATCAGCTTCCAAGATGGCCAGTTGAAAGTTTTTGAAACACTTAGACATAAGTGGAATGTCTCTATCAAATCCTTACCATCAGGGCTGAGAGAACCCTTCTGAAGTGGAGACAGAAATGATGGGGTACACCAAATCAACAAAATACATTATATCATCATGATCAAAGCTCTTAGAAAGTCATAGAGAATGGGAAGAATACCCAGGGCAAGCACTACTGGTCTGTGCCAGGTAGTTGAATATATATTATGACTTCCATTTTAATATTTTTATGGGATTGCTACATGTGACAATGAACAGATTTTTTATTTTTGTGCATTCTCTCGTGATTTTATTTGATCTTTGTCTTCCCCATCTCAGATAGGATGCTTTTTTGTTTTATCTTGTTATTTTTAATTGTTGTCCCAACTAACTCTGTTTGTTTTCTAATGAGAGACATATAAAAATGCATTTGGATTAGCAGGAATACAGAGGTAGAGGAAACCATAACCAGATATGTTCTAGGAGTCATTTGCTGTAAAATAGATGAAAATAAAGACCATCCTGCTAGGTAAAATAATTTTTACAAAGATATATAACACACTTTTCCTACATAAAATCTAGGGGTGTGTGTATGTCTGTGTGTTTTTGTCTATATGTCTGAGTACATAGATAGAATATGAAACATTAGAATGGATAGAATATGAAAACAGAAGGAAGTAGAGATCTACAGAAGGATTGTGAAGATAACAAATGAAGTTGATTTGGGAACCAGGAACTTTACATATTTTTTTGCATATGAACAAGCTATATATTTATATTAGTATAGAAACACATTATGCACTTGACAATAAGGCCAATAGTATTTAGAGTAAATAAGCTCTATAAGTGGTGGGAAGGATGGATGTGCAAATATAGGAAATGCAGTTAAAAACATAGTGTAATAATGTATTTATTTGACAAATTGTTAATAAAATTAGTTATTAAATATGCAAGAAAAATAAAGAAGTTATGGAAGATTCTATACAAAATAAAGCTTTCAAGCTTCTGCTGCCCTACAGAGCACATAGAGCACACACAAGATGTTCAGGTTCCAATTCTCTCTAATACTCCCTGGTACACCCTCACCTGTCTCTGTAATGGTGACACTCTGGGAAGATTTTTATGCGACTCACATACAAGTGTGCACTGACGGTTGATTTTGGCTATTTCTTTTTTTTGTGTTTTTCCTTTATTTTTGAAATTGCAATAAAATTATATAATTTTCTTTTTCCTTCCCTTTCTCCTCTTTTTACTCACTGTTAAAATTTTTCGAATGCAGAGAAACACACACACACTCACTGCCAGGTGTCACACAAGAGCTTATTTGAGGGAGTTCAGATTCCTGCAGAAGGACAGGAGAGATAAAGACAGAGAGGGAGGGGGAAAGGAAGAGAGAAGAGGTCGATCTCCATGTGGCTTTTTTCTTTATTTAAGAGAAGAGGTGGAACCAGATCTACATAACCATGCCTGGGGGCGTGTCTTTTGTTTGGCCAGCTCTGCTGGTGCCATGGTGTGACTTTTTCACAGGTGCTCTGTGGCTGTTGCTGGGAGTTCTTGCATCTCACTTAGCACAATGCATGCTAGGAACTTTTATACCCACCTTGTTGTCTTTTAATTTACCATATCTGCTTTTAAATATCAGACATCTCACACCTGTAAATGGGCATAATGAAAATAAGTTAATGGGTTTTGTTTCATGAATAGGTGCTACACTAGTAGAAATAGAATTTATTTCAAACAAAATGCTAAATAGCAGGGAGTAATAGTCATGATAAGACTTATGGAAATTTATTATTATTACCATTATTAATGGAAATCTGCTGTGTATTTGCAAAATGCACATTTTCTTATTTTCTTCCACAATATAGAGACATTTACTAATTTAAAATCATTGTACTCTTAAAAGGGCCAATGCCTGCCACATCCTTTACTAAGACTACAGAAGTGTCAGAATTTCAAGTTAACATTATTGGAATAATATCTTGTCCTTATCTCAAGCAAGAGCACCACTGTGGTAGAACAGCTAGAAAGCTCTGTGCTTCACTGTGTAGATAGCATCATAGCTTGATGGGCTCCTCAGTCGCCAGTTGGGACTGTGATAGAAGAGTTTTTAGAAAGAATTAATATATTAAAGTTATTTTTATCTTTGATTAATTTACACTGAGAAAATCCATTCATAATCTTACCGGGAATTAAATATCCAAATTGCTCCCCCAAATGTAAGATTTTTAGATTATAGATCCTGACAAAACATTTACATAATTTGAACACTTGTGAAAAACACATTGTCATTTACATTTAATCAATTTTAATCTTGACAAAGAAAAGTTTCTTTTTGGTCTAGTTTTTTTAAATTTATAGCCTCAACACCACATAATCTCAACAGGCAGCATGACAAAGCTTAATAAATTTCACATGATCCCACAGCTAATTGTAATGAGAATAAATTCATTTATAGAAGTTATCTATGCTTCTACTTAAATATAGTGTATATATATAATAAAAATGATAATCTGTATAGAAGTAAGAATCCTTGCAAAGGCTGATTGATAAATTTTAAGTTTAGAAGGTAGCAGCAAATCTTTTTACCAACTTTGAAGATGCAAAATTCCTTGTCAGGCAGTGAAAACTAAAATCAGATCAAAAATTCAGACAATGATGGCTGCAACATGATTTGCAATTTTTCTAGAGCATAAATTTAATGTTTTCCAGGAAATATAAACTTTGAATACACATACTTAAAATAACCTTCTGCTTGTTAACTTCTGGCTCTAACAACATCCAGTTACCTTCACTTGAGAGAGGCCTCAGGCAAATATAGACATAGTGGCAGCTAGAACCTGTCTCAGATGCCTCAAATGTTAATGTCTACAGGATATAGTGGAACATTATTAAAGTAAAATATAAGTGTTATGCAACCAAAGTTATCAACTCTATGTTAAAATACAAATCAGCAGTGAAGATGGCAAAGGCTACATTATTTATATCTATTATCTTAGAGGTCCCTTAAAATGTATTGCAGCTGTAATTAGAACAATAATGTGTCATATATAGTGACTATATATATGTGTCATATATATATGACACATATATATAGTCACTATATATATAAACATGTATATATATGTATATATATATATATACAAACAAATTCTGCACTTATAAGGTACCTGTAAGAGAGGCTTGTGGTGATATATTTTATATTTAATCCAGTATTTTTTTTCTCTAAATCTATTTTCTCACTTCACATTCATAAAAGTTTTCTTGTAACAATTCTTAATGAGATTCATCTTTCTGATTACTCTTCAAGACATCTCAACTTAATCACAAGTAGTGTTCCTTCAGAACACTAGAGAGGTCTTTGCCAAAACAGTCTATTTTCAAACCCAAAGGACACTCCTTAATGTCCACAAATCGCTGTTTCAGTGGAAATTGAAATTTTGAGCACAGATTATACCTTGCCAATCACACTTTCCATTTCTATGTCTCTGAAATATAAGAAACTCCTTTCTTTGTTACTTCCACAGTTTATTCTGTTATATATTTTTGTACAATATCTTCTAGCTGTGTTTTACCTTATATCAACATATGATGCAAAGTTTACTACCAGCCTCAAGATTTCAGTCACAAAGTGGCAAAACTGTTCCTTGGACTTCCAAATTTTAATGTGTTTAAAATGTTGCTCATAATACATGATATCTTTGCTGCCTCTAAGATTTTCAGCATCTTATCTCATATCAATTTATTAAACAACTCATTTTCAACCTACATTCCAATAAAGAAATTCCCAACTTGAATCTGACTACACTGTTGCTGCCTGTCACTAAGAAACAGGAGAACTTATCTCTCCCCTGGCCTGCGCTCCTTGGCCCAGTTCTTCTCCCCTCCCTGTCTTCCTATCTCCTTCCCCCACTGCTGTCTACTCTCCTCCCATCTTCTCTTTCTCTTCTCTTCACTTCCTTTTCCTTTTTTCTCCTCCTCCTCTTCTCACCCATATGTATTCCCTAATTTCTCCTCCTCTTTCTCCCTTCCCAAAAGACAAGTGTATTAGGGTACATTTCAGCCTGGAAAGTTCTCTCAGTATCTGGATTTGTACTTGATTTCAAATGCTATACTCTAGGTTTATTAATTTCTGTGTTATAATGTTACCATATTTAAGGTCATCCCAGGTACTTAATTTTCTATAAGACAGATTAAAAACAAATTATATTGAAATAAAATTATTTCTGAAAATGCATACTATTGTGTAATGAAAAAATAACTCACAATAAATGAGTTATTAAAGGCATACATGCTAAACTTGGCTTAACCAAGAATACACAGTATTATTATTTATTCATTGCTTGAGTAATATTATAATTTTGTTCCTTTTCATGACTGTTGAATGGTCTAGTAGTGTCAGCTTGTTGCATCAGTTTTGCAAGGTGATTTGAGACTTTGAAGGTAGACTTAGAACATATCCTCATTTATACAGTGATTGTTCTTTATTATGTATTTTACCCCATATGTTTTGTGAGATATTTTAAAAAATATATTATTTTGAGGTTCATAAACACATACATTCCTAAAAGTTTAATTTCAGGTTTGACAGTCAAAAGAGAAACATAAGTACATTTGTATATATACAAAGTTTATTCTGCAATATCCATTTCAGGTGGTGATAACTTATATTATATGCATTCTTCATTGAGTTTAAACCAGTCCTTATAGCTTCATAGTTTCTGTGGTTAGAAAAGATAATTGCAACAATTTACTTTCTTGTTCATTTCAAATATGCTTCCATTTAAGGCTTCATGTTTCACATTGAAGTTTTAAAGCATGCATAATTTTCAAAATTGAAGATGCTTTTAAAATAACAAGCAGGACTTGATGTTACATACAAGGTTTCTTGAACGGTTTTCACTAATGATGCCTTATTAAATTAAATAAGACAAGATTATATAAATCTATAAGTGTATAATATGTAAATATACAAGGCAATAGATAAAACATTAACCATTAATAAATCATAATATACTTAATTTTAAATAAATATTTTTATATAAATCTAACTTTACCAGACATTCACAATGAAGTCAAATGAGTGTTCTAGGTGGCTGAGTTTATTTATTTTCATATGAAAATTACCCTGACAGAATATTTGAGAGTAAAAATTACATAGCATATTCAATGGAATTCACATTTGATAATTTTTCTAATTAAAAATTGTAAATGCTATGGATATTCTTTTTCATGTACACCCCAAATTGTAAGAAAGTTGACTCAAAAGATTTTGCTGACCCATATACTCTTTCAGAACACCCTACTCCAGTTTTCAGCACTCTCATTTGGGGGTGTTAGAACCTTCAGTAAATTCCAAGAGATTCTATGTTCTTTCTGGATGTTCCCATAGACACCTGAACACACTTGAAAGTAAAAATAAGAGATGCTTCAAGAAAAAAATAAGAACAAATTAAATCTAGTAATACTTTTAAAATGTATATACTATCCAACTAACTTTGATTATGACAAAAGGGCATTTGAAAACATTCATGGAATGATATCTAGATTTTTTCAAGTAATGGTTTATTATTTAGCTGATAAGACTACATGAGTGAAAGAAGATGTTCTAAATAAAGTCAGGAAACATGTTTATTGAGTGAAGGGAGACATGAAAAGAAATAAGCAGTACCTTGTTACAGTTCAAACTCAGAAAGATAAGCAGGGGATGTACTCACTCATTAGTGGTCTCTAAACAAACAAACAAGAAAAAAAGCCAAGCATGCCCAAGCTGCAATCCACAACCACTGAACAGCTTGAGATCAGAGACACTCTGGACTGACCCTTCGGATCCCACTCCAACTATAGGAACACCTGACTCACTCTTGAGGGAGGGGGGACAAAACTGGATCTGCCAGGAATGGAGACTGATCTAAGCATTATTGGGTCAGTGGGACCATAGCACTGTCTGCTTCCTGCCCAGGGAGGGGATGGGGATTTGTGGAGAAGAAAAAATGACCTGATGTGGTGGGAGGGGGAAGGACCTTGAATGGGGATATAGAGGGATGGCAAAAAAAAAATTCAAAGGGAAAGCTGAACACAAAGTAAATATATGTGTAGCAATCTTATTTGCATTATCACCCTTGATAAGTCATGCTTATGATTTTTATCTTCTTTATAGTTATTGTTAATTTATCAGCATTTTAAATTCATTTTACTGTTTTGCTTGATAAATACAAAATAAATAAAGAAAAAAAAACAAAAAAAATGAAAAAGAAAAAAATCCAAACAAACAAATTAAAATGATGGAGGTCTAATAAAAAATGATTTAGTGCAATTTGTATAATGATAATTTAAAACAACAGAGAAAAGTATGTTTTGTAGAAAGAGAGACCAAGTTTGATCCAAATAGACGACATATGATGGGTAGGAGGGGGAAGAGAGTTTGAACAAGGGGATACATAGATAAAAAATATGACTTTATTCATAATAATAATAATAAAAAGTGAAAAAAACTGAAAATATAAAACAAAAAGCCAAATATACAAATCTAATAAAAATTTTTGATAATAGAAAAAATGAATTTTTAATCCCACTGAATAGTGTTTAAATGCTTAGAATGCAAAAATTATCAGTAAGTAAAATGAAAATAATTATCCAGATTATACAACTATTTACTGAAAAATTTTTAAATTATGTCTATCATTGTAATTTTTTCTATCAACTCATGTAAAATGTATTTAATTGATGTAACCGTCTTTTTATTAAGCACCATATCTGCCTGTACATGACCATACATGTACATGACGATGACAATAACTAAACCTTTCAAAGTATAAGCTATTACCATAATTAAATATTTTTTACCTGATTTGCCCTGGTCATGATGTTTCTTCACAGCAATAGAAACCCTAAAATATGGTGTAAAATATTAAGAAGTATTAAGTAGCATCCCCTGAAGATAATATTTCTAAAACATATATGATGTGTAAATTTATGAATTTTAGTGTGATTGTCTAGGTTTTAGGTGTCTGATTGGTGTACAAAAAATGGCTTCTATATTGTGTTTTCTCTGTTCCCATACAAAAAATGATTTTCATGTCTTTTTACTTTATTAATTAATATAGTAAATATTGTATAGTAATATAATAATAAAGTATGTCAATTATGAATAAAAACTATATATCAATTAATAAACTTTTACTACATTTCTTCAGTACTATGGAACCTCATAAAAATAAAGTAATTCTTTTTTAAAGTTGTATAAATTTACAAATAATAGTGAAAATTTTAATATTTCAAAAATATAAATACATTGATATTAGCAGCAGTACATATGTATATACTACAAAATATCATAATGTTTACACTGAGATTTTACTGTCATGAATACTAAAGTGCTCTTGTTCATACTTTAGTACATTACTACAGAATACATTAATAAGTCAACAAAAAATAGAAGTAAATAGAAGACATATAAATCTCAGATTTTTTTCTAAGAACAATGAACATTATCTTGCTCATTTTTTAAATAAATAGGAGACAAAGAACCTCACCAATATATCATAATAACGTTAATTGTACTTAAAATATAAAAAAAGAGAACATAGAAAAGATTTCTTTACTTATTTAGTGTAGGATGTGTGTGTGTGTGTGTGTGTGTGTGTGTCTGTGTGTGTGTCTGTGCGCGTGCGCTCGACTGTGTGTCTGTATGTCTGTGTCTGTTTCTCTGAGTGTCTTTGTACTCATGTGCCACAGGACACATGTGGAAATTAGAAGACAACTTGGCGTTTTGGTCTAGTTCACTCCTTCTACCATGTGTTTATTCAGATGTACTCAATCCGTCAGTCTGAGTAGTTGTTGGCTTTGCCCACTGAGACATCTTGTAGGTCTGCTGTTATGAGTGTAAACTTAAAAAAAATAAGTAAATAAAAAAAACCCCAAAACCAAAAAACAACAACTTAGAGCTAAATATCAGGGAAAGCCTTAAATATCAGAGAGGAAACACCACAGTCAAATCTCACCCAGCTATCTTCCAGCTTCCTCAGTCTTGCTCCTTGTCCCTTCTAATGCCTAATCTGTCTTCCTTCCCTGTCTTAAATACTTTCTTCACCCAATTGTATCATATAGAGGTTAAGATGGAATGCATGGGCTACTAATATTTGGTAGTTAGCCTTGAACTTACAGAAACACAGAAAGATCCCTGTCTCTGGAGTTATGGGATTAAAGGAAAGGTACCACCACTGCCTGCCTGGGAGCCTGGAACTCCCTCTATTAACTAACTCAGTTCTGCTGTATTAAAGGCGTAGGTCACCACCCTGGTCATATCCACCACATGCCCTCTCCCCATGATGGGATTAAAAGTGTAAATTACCACTCTCTGATTCTCCTGGATTGACTATATATAGATTTCTTCTCTGATATTCCAGACTGGTTTTATTAAATGTATAACATATCACCACAAATAAATGTGTTAAAATAGATGGATAAGAAAATGGACAATTTGGAGAGATATAAATAAGAGCATCCATATCAGAATATAATATATAAAAATATTTTCAATTAAAATTAAAATATAAAATTTAAATATTTACTTTGATTGTCCACAAAGCATGTGGTTTTAACAAACCTAACATTTTAGTCATGTCTTGTTCATTAAAATTATTTCTGAAAAATTTACAAAATATATGAAAGGAGAAAAATGAAAGACTTTACATTTGAGGGAAAAAAAAGAAACCAAAAATGACAACATGTTAACTACAAGTCATAACTCAGTTGTAGGAAGCTTTGTGTATAAGAGGTAGCAGTATTGTGAGAAGCTTAAAAATTGGCATGGGTTACCACACTATGTGATATGACTTCATTTGAAGATAGGAAACTCTCTTGGTTGGTTATGTAGAAAATAAGACTCTATCTGCATGAATTGCTCAGGTAATTGCAGTAGGGAAGATAGTTACTCAGGAGTAGATTTCATCCCACCCTTTACAGTTTGCTCCACTTGACTTCCACAAGGATCTTTCTCTGCTAAGAAAGACTAGCTACATTTTTTAAATAGAAATTCTCAAAATACTGTCTTATTCTGGAGAGATGAAATTGTTTAGATTAATTGCCCAAATATTTAGTAATTGAAACACTCTTTCCCTTAAAATCATACATTTTTTCGAAACTTGACTAAACTTTAATTTATAAATTGAACTGCTACTGTGGACATTCATCCAAATTATAAAATATGCAATAATTAATAAATGGGACATTCTGAAACTGAGATGCTTCTGTAAGGGAAAGGACATGGTCATAAGATAAAACAACCACCTACATAATGGAAAAAGACCTTCACTAACCCTATATCAACAGAGAACTGCTCTGTTAAATACATATGTGAACTCAAAAACCAAGAGATAATAAAAAAAACCAATGACTCCAACTGGAAATGCGGTACAGAGCTAAATAAGGAATTTCCAACAGAAAAACTTCAAATGGCTAAAGATACATAAAGACCTGCTCAACATCTTTAGCCAGCAGAGAAACGCAAATCAAAACAACCTTAACACACCTTCTTACACCTATCAGAATGGCTAAAATCAAAAACACAGATGACAATTTAAACTAAAGGGGAAGTGTAGTAAGTGGAGCACTCTTCCATTGCTGATGGGAGTATAAACTTGTACAGCCACCTTGGGAATTAGTATGGTGGTTCTTCAAAAAACTGGAAATCAATCTCCCCAATGATCCATCAATACTACAAGTGGACATATGCGCAAGGGATGGACATTCTTACCCCAAGAGTGTTAGCTCAACTATGTTCATAGCAACATTTTTTAAAAGTAGCCAGAACCTAGAGACAACCTAGCTGCCCCTCATCTGAAGAATGAATTAACAAATTGTGGTACATTAACACAACAGAGTACTACTCAGCATTAAAAAAAGAAAAATGGCATCCAGTAATTTGGAGGCAAATAGATGGATCTGAAGAGTATCATCCTGAGTGTGGTAACACAGACACAGAAAAACAGACATGGTATGTACTCACTCATAAGAGGATTTAAGAGCAAAACAGAATATAACCAGGTTACACTCCATACACACACACACACACACACACACACACACACACCCCAGCATCAAGGTAACAGAAGAAAATTAAGGAAGACGTCCATAAATCCTGCTGAGAATGAAAAAAATAGAAACAATCTCCTGATAAAATTGTGACTATATGAGAGTTTTGGGACAAGGAGAAGTGAGAAGAGAAAAAAAGGAAAATGGGAGGGTAAAGCAGGTGTGGGGTAAGGGGAAATAACAGAGAAGGAGAGCAAAAGAGTTGATATCCTAATAGAGAGGCCCATTGTGAGATTAAAGAGAAACCTAATACTAGAGACCACTCAAGAACCCACAAGATGAGCCCAGCTACAACTTCAAGCAATAGTGGAGAGGGTGCCTTAACTGGCCTTTTCCTGTTATCAAATGAATGTTCACCCTAATTGCTGTTATAGAACCTTCATGCAGCATAGGATGGAGGTACATTCAGAGATCCATAACTAAACATTGAGCTGTGATACTGGTGTGGGTGAAGACAGGGAGAAGAGGTTGCATGAGAGAAGGGATCAGGATAATTATGGGGAGACCCATGGAGTAGGCAGTCCTGAGCTGTTGAGAGTTCTCAGACTCTCAAATAACTGTTGGTGAACCTTCATGGAATGGATCTGGACTCTTGAATGTGGATGACAGTTTCTGGAGACCCTTGCAATCTGGCCAGACTCTATTTCATATCCATAAATTTGTTTCTGAAAGCCCATACCAACTTGGAAAATACCTTTCTCAGCCTTAATAATGGGGGGAGAGACTTTGTCCTACCTCAGTTTGTTATGACAGACTGAATTGACTAACCTTGGAACTCCTTGTCTTCTTTGTGGTTGGGGGTTGCAAGGGGAAAAGGGATAAGCTGGGGGAGTACTGGGAGAAGGGGCAAAAGAGAGAGCAGTAGTATGGAAAGTTTAAAAAGTAAGTAAATTAATACATAATTCCCGAGAAATTGATTATTGGGATTTAGTTGTATGTATAAAACTTCTCTTAGTTGATGACCATTTTATGAGTAAAAATAAAAAGTGTAAATAAAGATTAAATAAATAATTTTGTAAAATTAATGGTATGGATAATTAAACTTCCTGATAAAATATTAAGATTTTTTTTGTCATAAGTTGGAAAATAGGGGATATATGCATATACACATTTATTGTACTCAAATATGTTTCAAAGATTTTAAAAATGAGATGTCAAAAGTTAATTCTGACATAATAAGAAACTAAAATTTTTGCTTCAATTACCAAAAGTATTTTGGTATTTTGTGGGTTAAAATTAAAAATATCTATTTTCTAAAATTTTAAAATCACATTTAACAATTCTAATCAGAAATAAAAAATAGTATAAAATTTGTAATTCAAAATGCTTTATTTCTTGTTGTATAAATTATGAGAATTATCAGTCCAAGAAATATTTAAACTCCTAAATTTCATTAACACCTTTTATAAAAATATATTAGAACAGTGGGCAGAAGTACACTTTTTCTGTCATTTTTCCAGAATTCATAAAGAATGTAAACTTGTTAAGTTTTAATAGATTTATAAAGAGTAAATAAAGCAAAATCAAGACACATCATGTTTTCTTCTCCTTAATAATAGAAAGTTATTTTTTTAAATTTAAAAGGCATTTGCTGCAATTCCATCTCTTGTAACAGTGATCCTTAAATCAATGTTTTTAAACTCACTT
Organism: Sigmodon hispidus; assembly: GCA_004025045.1. Lineage (NCBI taxonomy): Eukaryota > Metazoa > Chordata > Mammalia > Rodentia > Cricetidae > Sigmodon > Sigmodon hispidus. Next base: position 50,200 of record PVIH01013271.1, read on the forward strand.
TTAATAAGGACTATTTGTGGTACATTCAGTGTCTTCATTATGTTTCACATACATATTCTGTAAAGCAGAACTTACCAAAATTATGTTGTGGGACAGAGGCTCAGGGACCACACAACAAAAACAGATTCTGAATCTGAGAGTCTTTATTAAGCCATCTATCAGTTCTCTGGAGAGAAACAGTTCTCACTGTGCAGCCTTGCAAGATGTTTGCATGGAAATTTTAAATCAAACACATTATTCTGAGTGGCAATTAAAGACAAATTAAAGTGAGCAAGCAGCTTAACAAAAAAAAAGTGGCAACTAGCTGAAAAGTTTTGATTTCAAGTTTTTAAAACAGGATGATTTTAGTGAGATTTATATTCACTATTCAATGGGGAGAGGGTGGAAGTGGGAAGGTCGGCTCTTGGTTAGACATAATATGGCAGCATCTGGGACAAGAAAGATGAACCTTGACCCTGTTATATTCCAGCACTAGTCATCAAAATTGAATCAAATCATGGCATCTTCCTGCTCTAAAGAGGTAGAGGGTAAGATTTAGAGCCTACCCTTGATCCTATCAAAATGAGAATTAAAGACCCAGTAAGTGCTGATGCCAGAGTAGTAAGCCCTAAGGAAACATAAAATATTTAATGTCTGTCTTTTTTACTTTAGATTTTCCCAAACCATCACTAGATTTTTCCCCTAATTATTCCTCATAAATTGGCATACAAACAATGGCCATTCGTAATTGCCAACTGCTTCATAAAGAGTAAGTGTAAGTCCACCAATTCTAGGACCATATTTATAAGTGAATCTTTATGCTTTTCTGTTGAGAGCTGAGTCATTGTGACTGTGCCTTCTGCCCCTCGTGGGAAAGTGCTCTCTTGAACATAAACTATTCCTCTCTTGCCATAAGCAAACTCCCTATTTGGCTTGGCCTTGAGTTGTGGCTTGCTATTGCGAATGTGGACCTATGAGCAGTACCTACGTGGTATATTTTGGTTTTGAAGCCCTGAGAGCTTTTAAGCTATTGAGCGGGGTCTCCCCATAGTAGTAGTAGTAGGGGGGTAGTAGTAGTAGGAAAAAATAGAAGCTTCTGTAAAATGCCCGAATAAACCATAGAAGGAAGAAGCCTGTGTCTCGTGCCTTCCTTGCAGGCAGGGTCGTGCATGAGACTTTTCTAGTTCAGTAATAGAATAATCTAAGGCTATTAGATCATTCTAATAATATTCTAATAATATCTAGATCCCAACCAACATTCTCACTTAGATTTTGCAAACCTTTTATCTCATTTGACCAAGTGTGGGCTAAGAAGGGGCATAGCTCATATTTCATTTTTTTGGCTGCAATTTAGGTTTCATTCAAAAACCAAACATTTTCCCCTTTTCTGCTATATAGATGCACATAGGACAGAATGTGTGCTAAATGTATAAAATGGGTTTACAATTTGGAAAGCATAAGAAGAGGCATGCTCAGTTAAAACAGTAGTGTGTGCTCATCAAGGGGTTCCAGGGATTCAGTTGTTTTGCCATTATTTAGATGAATTAACCTATATCAGGCATTAGAATAAAAGGAAGGGCCTAGGTTAAAGTTTTATATATTAGACATGCTTTAGCTTCGTTTTCACTGCATATATCATGTTGAGCTTTGTCATTCACTGGTCAGATAGTCTGTTGAGTTCTCATCCCTATATTGAAGGCAGAGAATATTTACGCATAACCAGCCACCTTGACCAATCTTTGAGTGAAAATGATTTTGCTGAATTTGGTTAAAACTCTCTCTTTACACGGCAGAGGGATCAACTTATTTTTGTATCCTTTTCCTTAGTTATCTTCTATAGGTTGAATATTCTGAATTGAAAAGTCCAAAATTTAGAATTTTACATAACCAGAAAGTTGTTATCACTGATATGGCCGCAGGTGGACAGTTAATCTTGTCTCCTGGGTCACACTCGAAAGTTAAACTGTGTACAGATCCCCTCTAGAGGAGATATACAAGCTGTCTATAAAATTCTATTTCCACATTGTCTCCCATCCCCAAGATATCCCATTAGAAATATGTAGCATTCCCAAATTTGAAAACATCTAAATTCTAGCCATAGTTATTTGAAACATGCAGTTGCCACATAAATTAAAGAGTAAGAAAAAAATATCTCTGTTGCAGGAACAACTAGACTCTATCTATCTACCTACCTACTTATCTATCTGTCTATCATCTATCTATATCTCTTTAATTATAACCCCTTTATCAAATGCTTAAGGATATACTAAAATATTTAAATTCATTTTGAGCTTTATTTTTATTTATTTATGATTGTGTGATTATCCATGGTTCTAGACAAGCACTGAAGGAGGCAAAAAATGGCTACTTTTCCAGTACCTTTAATTAGAGATACTTTTGAGCCATTAATGTTGCTGCAGTTGTAAGGGCAATATGTACCCTTAACCACTCAGTCATCTTCTAGAACCAAAAAGTTTATTATTTGGAGCATGCAATTGTGTCTGTTTTCACATGTGTATGTAGAATTATGTGTGTGTGTGTGTGTGTGTGTGTGTGTGTGTACATGCAAATATGGAGGGCATAGATTGAAGATAAGCATGTCTTATTTGAAGCTAGGAAACTAAAACTTGGCTATTCTTGCTTACAGTTAACTTAAGAGATCCATGTCACACTTTCCAATGCTAGTATTAGAACATACCTGAACATCCAAGATGACAGTGTATGCTATTGAGCTTTAAAACAAAAGGCAAGAGAGAAAGAAGAAAGTCTAAATGCAGATCTCCACCTCTCCTTATATTCTCCCAAAAATCTAATCCCCCAGTCTCATCCCCAGGTCTGTAACAAAGCATATACTGCAGTCTATTTTTTGCCTCTTTTCCTCCTCACTGACTTGCCCTGACTCATCCAATTCTAACAACTTCTAGTACAAAAAGCCATTCACTAGAAACCTAAAATCATCACAGACCAGAGAAACAGGAACGCTAACTGCAGATCTAAACCTCCATCTCCTTTCCTTCGAATTCAACTCTCTTTTCCCTGTATCCCAGTTCTGGAGCAGATTCCCTTCCTCCATCTCACTTCTTTCCCTGTTGTAAACTCAAGTGGATCATACAATTTTTTTTTGCTGTAAACTTTATTCTTCCATTAATTCTGATATCATGGCAGGTGTAGGGTGTTACATTTTAAATTATTGCCTAGTCTACAGGTTTCTTAAAAATCTGATTGGCTAAGGGCAGACAGGGAGTGTGGGTGGAGCTACCAGACTAGGAAAATATTAGAGCAGAGCACACATGCCACAGACAAATGCCACAGATGCCATAGAGATCCCAGAAGTTTCCACAGAGCCACCAAAGAGACAAAACAGTTGCCACAAGACACAGAGGAAAGAAGTTGAAGTGCTGCTCTGAGCAAAGGAACTGAGCTCTGAGCTAAAAGAGATGGGTGGAGTTCAGATGAAGGAGTTAGCAAGTTATATGCCTGTGTCCTAGTTCAATCAGCAGAACACTAACATAAGCATCTGTGTGTTTCTGTGGGACTGTGAGTGTTTCTGCTAGACTGCTAGGCTGCCAGTCAAACCTCTGGACTATACCAGAAAGTCAGGGCCAGAAACAAATTACAACAAGCAGGCATTCTATAGGAGCCCAAAGGATGATCTGGTCAAGTAAGCAGGTAGTTTCACTGAAGATCTCACAACTCCCTCCCAACCTTCAAATCCTAGAGCCCAGTTTCATGCCTGTGGTCTTTCCCTGCTCTCTGACTAAATCCAATGTATCAATCAGATCCTCTTCCTATTCACTCTTACTTCAAGTTCTCACAGATCCCAAATCCAGAGGGCTTTTCTGTAAACCCACTAGCTACATCTGACAGCGAAACACATACGCCAGCTAGGTGGGTAGGGAGATTCAGTTATTAACTTGCCTAACGCTTCTGTATCCATTGCCCAGGCTCATCCTCAGACCTGTAGCCAAACCTATAACACTGCTATTTATAATCTCTCCACATTCTCTGTCCTCATTCATAGGAAATTATGTAGACCTTGGTGAAGTTCCTGTTTTCATCCTTTCTGTTGACCAATTCACCCTCTACCTCTTAGCCCATTCCTATTTCTAAACATCAGCTTCAAATACTTAGGAATACAGTTTATTAAGAACTTTCACTCTCCACACCATGAAAGACCTCAGAATTCCCTACGAGGCAACATACTGACATCGTTTTCTCCTAAGTATAACAGGGGCAATCAAAACAAATGCCTAACAAATTTAACGCCAGATAGCAGCACTTAATAGTAGCACTTTCGCAAACCCAGAAGCTTAGAGATCAAGGTAAAAATAGTATCAATAACAGCCACAACAATATACCTCCAGTAGAGACAAGCAACCTGACCACAGTAGGCCCTGAGAAATGCAACTTATTAAAAGCACAAGAAAATACATTAAAATAGCCTTTAGAAATGTAACAGAGGACTGTAGCCAGAATTTTCTGGCTTGGTCTAGCCCTAAGATCCAGACTGACCACAGCTGCTTATTCCCCATAATCAAACAAAGACACATTAATTACAAACTGTTTGGCATTTGAATCAGGCTTCTTGATAGCTAGCTCTTGCATCTTTACTTAACACATTTCTACTAATCTATGTTTTGCCACATGGCTCATGGCTTACCTGTACTTATACATCATGCTCTCTTTTACATCATGTACTTACGAGCTTACAGTGTCCCCCTGACTCCACTCTCTTTCTCCTTTATCAATGATTGGAATCCCCAACTGCCTCTAAGCTACTGTGCCATAGGTCAAAACAGTTACATTATCTAATGGCAATTTCAGTGTACAGAAAGACATCTTACATCACTAGAATAATTTTTGCTATGTTGAAATTGAAACCTTCCTTTTGATTGGACAGAAAAGGGAAAAATAAAAGTAATGAACAAAATATATTTTTTAAAAAGAAAAAAAAATGGATTACATGGCCAAATAGGATTCTCATTGTAGGAAACTCAAATGACTTAAATACATAGTAAGACATGTTCAACATCCTTACTCATAAGAGAAATGCTAATAAAAACTAGGTTGATATTTTATTTTACACCAATAAGAATAGTTGAGATCAATAAAATAGGGGGCAACTCATGCTGATGTGAATGCAAACCAAGTAGAATATACATATATTGTTAGTGAACATGCAAACTTGTATAGTCACTGTGCAAGTCAGTTTTGAATCTCCTAAGGAAAGTGGTCTTTTATCTTCCTCATGATCTATGTATATCACTTTTGGGCATATGTCCAAAGGCTGATTCACCCTCCTACCCAAACCTGTTCTTTGCTGCTTTATTATTTGTGGCCACAGATTAGAAAAAAATTTAGTTATTCTTCAAAAGAATAACTAAGAATGGATGAATAAAATGTGATATATTTACTCAATGGGGTATTATTTTATTTAGATGTTATTTAAAATGACATTATGAAATTTACAGGCAAATTAATGAAACCTGTAAAGAACCATTCTGAATTAAGTCAGTCCCCCAAAAATCAATATGATCAGTGTTTTCTCAGCCATCATCAGAGGATTTGTATCTTACAGCAGATGGAATAAAAAATACAAAGCTGTAGTTTTAGACATATGGTGGAGTTAGGTACCTTGAAACACTTAGCTCTAAATACAAGGTCTTCATAAAGTACCAACTACCAGGGCTCAAGAAATTCCAGAAAAGAAAGCAGAAGTTAAGAGCCAGAAAAGCTGGATGTCACCAAGTACACAAGGCCCCTTAACAACAGGAAAAATGTATATACATATATGAGCTTACAGAGATTTAGGAATTATGCTCAGGGCCTGGATGAGTGTGCAACATTTTGAGTCCTATAGTTGAATCAAGCACATGATCCTATATGTAAACCAGAAGTAATTTCAAACTAATAACCACTTGCAAATAAGTAGTTAGTTTTATCCAAGGCACTCTCAAACAACTCTTATGGGTAGGCTGCATGTCCAAAAGTAGATTGCTAATAGAAAATTAATTTGAGTGCATGTTTCAATGTTCCTTGTTTCATGTCATGTAAGGGCTTTTCTTTCCCTATTGTATATAGTATTTTAGTTTAAGATTTTAATTCATTCTTTTGAGTCGGGGAATGATGTTAGATCTCTGTTCCTTATGTATCACTTGAGCTCGTTTTCTTCTGTTTATTTTACCCAACTTCCATAAGTTATTATATTTATTATATTATATTATTATTTCATGGAAGCTTATTTTCTAATTAGAAAATATAAAATTCCTTTATGGAGGAATAGAGGGGGGCAACTGTAATTATAACATATTCTATAATAAAAAAATTTACTTTCAAAGAAAAACTCAATAAATATATCAGGAAGCAGATTATATTACCCAGCACAGCATGAATGTACAGCATGGAAGAGTCGCCAAGGGCATTCTTTTGAGTAAAATTATAGTATCATAAAGGCACATGTTGTGTGATTTCACAAAGAGAAACTTCAGAAGTCTTCAACCTCACAGGAACAGAATCTAGAGAAGTAGGTAACTAAAGCTTGGGTAAGGCAAAAATGCAGAATTATTTAAAAATACTGCCTCAAATGGGAGAATTAGAAAGCATTCTGGAAAATAATTTGTTTACAATTTAAATATATTTGCTGACATTTACCACCATTTAAAACAATTAACAATTAATTTTCTTGTCTGTACAACAAAACACCAACAAGAAAGTTGAAAACTGCTTATCTTTAAGTCTCAGAAATTAGCTTAATATGTAGGAGAAGTTGTGAATACACAGGGACAACAAAAGATTATTGTCAAAATATTTGATTCATGTTTCCTTTCTCCTTTTTAGTATGTAGACAGTAGATTGCTGTTCTATGAGAACATGATGCTACAGATTTCTTTGCTCATTTTTATATATGCAACAGATGGATATTAAATCTTTACTTCAAACTTGGATGAATAAAAATGAATTTACAGCCACAGTATCAGTAACTCCAGGCATAGAGTAATGAATTTTCTTTTCATTTTTAACTTACCTATTTCCCATGGATTCATAATAATAGTCTTCTTGTTTTCATTTAATTATCAAAGGTTTGAAGTAATATTGAATGTAAAGGTGAAAGAGGTGGTATGCAACATATGTCGTTAAACTGCTATAAGTGATTTATTTTCATATCATTGTGAAGATTTTTGATCTAGGAAATACATTGCATGCAGAGCTGTATAATTGATTTTAATTGTTTAAGTAAAAGGTGATGGTTTACCCACCTTCAAATATCAGGCTTGAATTATTTCTATTTTGAATCCATATGGACAAAGTTTCACTCTGGTATTTGTTCATTTATGTGTTTAAGGGTGTGCAGTCTTTTAAATTTTCAGAATCAATTTGGTAACTTCTGCCCAGTACATTGCCTGACTAAGTAATTCCCTGTGGTCATTTTAAAAGTGTTTTTATTTTAGTTCTTATATTTTCTCTGAATTTCAAAGAAATATCAAAATTAACAATATTAATTTAAAATAATGAATTTTTACATCTTTGACCTCTATTTAATAACTGAATGTTTCCATCATGGAAATATATTTTCATAAGCCATTTGTAATATGAATGCCTGACAAATTCAAATGAACAAAAGAAAAAAACCTTCCGTTCTGCAAAGTTCTGATAGCAAATTATTTCTGTAAGAGATTTTTCTCCTTTTGTAATTGGAAAATTTTAGTCCTCACATATTAAAAACTAAATGTAATTATATATTTTCTCATAGATATTTGGGGAAACTAAGCAATTGGACATCAATTCTGTAAAACATCAATGTTTTATAAATACTGTTGTGGTGAACAAAACAACCACTGTGAAGAATTCACCTGCAATTGTGACCCCCAGGCTGCTGCCTGCTTCTCCAAGGCTCTATTCCACAAGGTGTTAAAAGGCATTCCCTGTTAAACTTGTCACCTCAATTACTGGAACATCCTGTTTGCTTGGATGTACTCACTAATAAAGCATACTTTATAAGAAAAAAATGTAAATTCCTTTAACTCAAGTCATTATGATTTTCTAAACAATAATATTTTTATACTATCATAACATAAGATGTTTTAATAGGTACAAGTTTGTATTTTAAAGAAGTGAGCAAATTAAGTTCAGAAAACAGGCCCATTAACAATAATTTTTTTCTTTTCTTTTTTTGTTGTTAATATGGCTTGGGTACTTCCTATTATCATTCGTATATTTGAATATATGACTTATTTTTATTTTGTATTTAAATTTGATCAGTTTTTGACTAAGACTTGAGAAAAAGAGAACTAAAGACTCATAAACAGAAATCTCACCTGGGTCCTACATTGTGAAGCACTTCGTTTCCTTTTTTTTTTTCTTTTTTTTTTTCCTTCTTTATTTTGTATTTAACAAAAAAACAGTTACATAAATTTAAAATGAGGAAGAGTTAACAATAACTATACAGAGGATAAGAATCATAAGCATGGCTTATCAATGGTGGTAATGCAAATAAGATTGCTACACATATATTTTCTTTGTGTTCATCTTTCCCTCTGAAATTTTTTTTGCCATCCCTGTATATCCTTATTCAAGGTCCCTTCCCCCTCCCACTACATCTTGTCATTTTTCTTCTCTGCAACTCTCCATCCCCTCCCTGGGCAGGGAGCGAAGAGTCCTATGGTCCCACTGACCCAATAATGCTTGGATCAGTCTCCACTCCTGGCCAAATCCAGTTTTGTCCCCCCTCCCTCAAGAGTGAGTCAGGTGTTCCTATAGTTGGAGCGGGGGTTCGAAGGGTCAGTCCAGGGTGCTTCTGACCACAGGCTGTTCAGTGGTTGTCTGGATCCTCAGTTCATTTCCATTGGTCCACAAGTCTGTTTTTATGCCAGTACCAGGCTGTTTTTATTACTGTAGCTCTATAGTATAGCTTGAAGTCAGGGATGGTGATACCTCCTGAGGTTCTTTTGTTGAGGAAAATTATTTTGGCAATCCTGGCTTTCCTGTTATTCCAAATGAAATTGAGTATTGTTCTTTCAAGGTCCAAAAAATATTGTGTTGGGATTTTGATAGGCAGTGCATTGAATCTGTAGATTGCCTT
>PVIH01013272.1:0-59273 GCA_004025045.1 Sigmodon hispidus
CGGGGTGACTCACAAGGGGGCGGCTCATAGGGGTGGGGGGGTCACGGGGTGGGGTCTCACAGGGGCATGCCTTAGAACTGTGCGTTTTGTCCCTAGCGTTCATCCTTCTTCCCAGATGCTGTGGGACTGCTCAGTTTTGTTCTGCCTGGTCCTTCTCTGTGATGGTTTCCCTAGCCATAGGCCTAAAGACCACGGACAGAAGCCTGAGACCATGGGACAAAACGAACCATTCCATCCTTTAGTTGATGTTTATAGGTGTTTGGTTACAGCAACACAAAACTGACATAGTTTTTTCACTTCAAGGGTACATACAGGAGCAGCTGCTCTTTCTGAAAGTCCTTCAGGGTTTGTCTCAAGAGCCTGAGAGAATGTGAGGTGTATGTAACAGGGTCTGTCAACCACACAGCTGTTGCTAAGAAAACGGCCACATAAACTGTAACCCCCATCACCCCCACTCTTGGCTTATTCTCTTATTTTCAAAGACATTCTTTGAGAAACAACACTATTGATAATATGAAATACCATATTAGAAATAGTTGGTTGGGCCAGTTGACCCAAACTGACATCAAATCAAAACCTCAGATTTGAGCAAAATGGAAGCCTGACATGGTCTCTGTTGCATTTCAAAGTACACTCAGTTACCCCTCTGTATCTATGAGTCTCACAGCTTTGGATTCCACTATGCCTAGATCAAAAGTATTTGAAGGTATATTTTTTAATAGATTATTTTGTTTTATCTGTGTTTGCCTGCATGTATGTCAGTGGTACCTATGGAGGCCAGAATGGGTCATTAGATCCCCTGGAACTGGAGTTGCAGACAGATGTGAGCTGCCATATGGATGCTGGGACTTGAACCCAGGTCCTCTGGAAGGGCAGTCAGTGCTCTTAACTGCTGTTCCATCTCTCCAGTTTTAATATTTGAGGATTCTGGGGTGTACCTCTGTGGTAGAAAGCTGACATACCATGTATACGTCACTGGGATTTGTTTCCCCACACTGCTATCACCACGGGCAACAGAAGTTGTACAACAGATTTGTACTGAGTAGATACAGCGTTTCTTGTCATTGTTCCCTAACACAGAATAAGAATTTCTACACAGCACTATTGCATGCACTATAAGTTATCTAGAGGTTGTCTCAAGTATACAGGAGGATGTATAGATTATATGTAAACACTGCACCATTTGTGTAGGGGACTTGAACATCTTAATTTGGTACCCTACTGTAGGGAATACTAATTTCCCAGGGACCAAAGGATAGTTGCATGTAAAATACTAAAACCAGGCGCTAGAGAGATGGCTCATCAGTTAAGAACACTGACTGTTCTTCTGGAGGATCTGAGTTCAATTCCCAGTGTAAGGACCTGGATTCATTCTGGGGTAGGGCCCAGGTCTGTGAGTGAACTTCTGCAGCAGCCAATGGATTCAAAGGTTGGATTCATGCCAGAAAACTCCAATGGCTGCTGCACCTTACCCCTTTGCCCAATCCTGGAACATCAAGGTGTGTCGCATCTTGATTACGTAGGTTTTTCTTTAAAAACCCCCGCCCGTTGGGGCCACGCTCTCTTACCCCCTTCTGCTGTGCAGAGCTAGGTGATAGACCCAAGTTCTCATTCTCTGTATGTAGCAATAAAATCCACTCTCATAACAATGTGTCCAGCCTCCCTGGTGGAAATTCTTACATGCAGGCATAACACCAGCATCCACATGGCAGCAAGCAACTGTCTGTAATTCCAAGAGCTGACACCAAGCAACTGTCTGTAATTCCAAGAGCTGACACCCGTACACAGTTATACATGCAGGCAAAACACCAGTTCACATTAAACAAACAAACAAACAAACAAATATTTAAAAAATACTAAAACCAAACCAAACCAAACAACTAAACAAAAAAAAACCCCAAGACAAAACCAAACCAAAACAACAACAACAAAAAATCATAAGGCATCAGGAAGTGACTTTAAGTCAAGTACACACAATACTTTGTGAAGACACATGCTGGCTGCCTGTGAAAGCTCGAATACTCTGGGGTGCTTGGACTGTCTCTTCTGTGGTTTTTTTTTCAGCCTGGGCTCTGGCCAGTGCTGGGAAGCCTCAGGCTGCTCTGTGGCTGATGACTACTGGTCATGACCTTTCAGGCAGTCCCGCACGGCATCATCATCATTAAGGACCAGAGATAAGATGACTTATTGTGAAGGAGTGTTCATGTCGGGTAGTCCCGCTCCATCCCCGCCTCACCTAAGGACTTCCAAGCCTGTTTATAACTACTAGTTTTCTTTGATAGATCTCGTTTTTTCACCTAGCCCCGCAGAACCAGAACTTTCTCAGGACAGCATGTGCTTCTGGTGGGCTGCATCTTCCCCAGTAACAGCACCCAGGTCAGGTGTGTGTGTGTGTCTGTGTGTGTGTATGTGTGTTGGTTGTTGTGGTGGGAGTTTTCACTGCTGTGTGTGTGTCTGTGTGTGTTGGTTGTTGTGGTGGGGGTTTTCACTTGCTGCCACCTCCTGGACAGGGGACCCCGCATACAGTCTACTAGTAACAAGTGTTTTAGAGCTCATGACTGATCCTTCCCCTCCGACCTTGTCAGTTAGTATCAGGAAGGGGTGTGCAGGTAAAAAGATGCCACGTGGCTGAGATGAAAAATCTAGGTGTGGGCAGGGCAAGGTTCTCATCCTTCTGAGCGCCCAAGTCTCACCCTCTCAGGGGTGTGGTTGCAAAGCAGCTGGGGCTGGGGCTGGCCCAAACCCGAAGAGACTTTCCTGGTCCTGTGCGGAGACCTCATGACAGCGATCCGCAGCTCCTATTGGCCAGGCGCTCTGATTGGCAGTCTCGGTGGCCGAGTGGAGTCACAGAGCAGGGCGGGTATCTCCTGCCCTGTGCCATCTCTGACGATACCTCCTTCCCCGGGCTATCCCTGGGACAGTCTCCCTAGACTCCCTGCAGAAGTCCCAAATGCCATGTTCCCTTGAGGAATGCCGATGAGACTTGAGAGGCCTGTGGGCTCCGGGGTGGCTCTGCAACGAAACTCCAGTGGTTGCTCATCACTTCCTGGTAGAAGGTGGCCGGATGATGCTGGCGTGTCCCCCCCCCCCAACTTTTGTGTATAGTCACGTGTGCATCTTGACGTCACAGCCCACCGAACTGAGGATTCCTAACATCCTCCCACTGCCTGCTTGTGAGTCTGGAGTCCAGAAGATCTTGCTTGGAAAAAGCTCCCTGCCTAGAAAGGCTCCTCCTGGAAGGAGAGAAAGAGGACGTGGGTCACCAGCAGAGTGCAGTGTCCTCATCTCCTTTTACCCGAGGGGACCAAGATTCAAGAGGTGACTAGCCTAGGTCACACAAGGATTTGAATCCAGATCTTTCTGATCCCAGAAGTCAGGCTCTTCTCCAGCCAAGCCTTCCTGTTTACCCCGAGTTCGCTGTCTGCTTTGCTGGAGCTTCCCACCTGACCTGGTCTTCCAGGCAAATTGGACTTGCAGATGGGGTGGGGGTGGGGCTCAGGAGCAGCAAGAGCAAGGTTTGACTCTGGGTGTTTTATATCCATACCACTTGACATCACTTGTCCTGTGGGTACCCTGTGCTCAGGGGCTCCCAGGCTGCGGTCCTGTTTGTCCCAGAGTGCACTGTTCTGGCTAATCACTCTCATCCCTCATTTTGCTGAGATGGCAGCTTTGAAGTCTGGGTTGTCTTCAGCACATCTCTCTATCCAATTGCCAGCCAAATTCCATCCATCTTCTCCCTTAGGGTCTTCTTATTTCCCGGTCCTTTCCAGCCCCATGGCAGCTGAGTTTGCAGCAACAGTAAACACCTTTCTCTTTCTCTGCTCACCAGTGAGCTGCATTTCTGACTTTTCGGGGGGAGGGGAAGGCATGATGTTATTTTATATGTGTCTCAAAGTATATCCACTTCCTTCTGTCCTTCATCACTAAAATATTATTATTATTATTTTTTAATTACTAGTTACTCTAGATCCCAAGTCAAAATCCAGGTTGCACTCGAGGCTTCCAGTTTGTGTGTTACATGCACACCATGGCACGTCTGTGGAGATTAGAGGGTATCGGTGTCTAGCTTCACCTTCCACCTTGGTTGAGATAGGTTTTCTTTGCTATTCTTCTGTCACCTTCTCTAAGACACCCTTGTCTCTGCCTCTTCCAGCAGGTGCTGTTTGGATACCAGCACCTGACCTCCCATGTTAGGCGTTACATGAGTTCCGGGAATCTGAACTCAGGCGGTTTTTACCCAGCATACTATCTCCTGTTCTCTGGCTACAGCCTCTGTTCATCTAAATGACAGTCCTCTGATACAGTAAAAATTTAAATATGTATATTTTAAGTGGCTTTACTTACATATAATAAAATATATTAATTTAATGTAGTTTGGTCTGTTTAAGAAATGTGTATACCCATGTGCCTATTCTCTGAATCAACACCTAGGATATTCTCATCATATGTCCAGAATCTCTGTGCCCTTTGTCAGTTTCCTCTGCCATTGAACCCAAGGGATCAGTCTGATTTCTGGTGATGCAGTAAACTTCTCCTGTGGGTTTACATAAATAGGATCATTTGGTATCTCTTTTTGTTAACAAAGATTTATTTTTAAAATAGAAACTATTTTATTTTATGTACATGTATGACTGTGTACTTGTGTGCTTGATGTCTGCAGAGGCTAAAAGAAGGTATTGGGTCCCTTGCAACTAGAGTGACAGATGGTTGTAAGCTGCTGCATGGGTGCTGGGAATTGATCCTGGGTGCTCTGGAAGAACATCGAGAGCTCTAAGCTGCTGAGCCATTTCTGCAGTCCTAGGTATTGTCATTAGTATTATTCACATGTATGTGCACATGTCTGCATGAATGTATTCCACGTGTGCAGGTGCCGAGAGAGGCCAGAAGGTGTTGGATTCCCTGGAACTGGAGTTATAGGTAGCTATGAACAGTTCAATGTAAGTTCTGAGACCCAAACCTAGTCCTCCTGGAGGAACAGTGTGTACCCTTAACCTCTGAGCCATCTCTCTAGCCTGGTGCTTTTCCGTGCTTGGCTTTTTTGCTCATTATGTTAATAAATTTTTCTCTGGGTAAGAACTAATTGTTAAATTGCTTTGCTAAACCCACCAGGCCCAGGTGACCAGTTCACCTACTGGATGAAATCTGAGTCATTCTCAATATGCGGCTAACAGGAATAAAGAGGATTAGATCTATTTGGAAGTCTATCATTTGGGTGAGTGGCAGTAGAAGTGAGACCTTTAGTTATAACTTAGATGTAATGCTGTGGGATTATACTTTGTAGATATTTGTCATTCCCACTGGTTAAATAAAACACTGATTGGCCAGAAGGCAGACAGGAATTTTGAGCAGGGCTACCAGACTAAGAAGACTCTGGGAAGAGGAAGAGCAGGGCAGAGATGCCAGCAGATGCATCTAAAGAAGATTAGAATGCTGCTCTGAGAAAAGGTACCAAGCCATGTGGCTAAACAAGATAAAAATAATGGGTTGAGTCAAGATTCAAGAGCTAGCAATATGTCTGGGCCATGGGACAAACAGCTTGTAATTAACATAAGACTTTGTGTGATTATTTGAGGCTAAGCAGCAGCAGGGCTGCAAACCTCAGGGCTAGGCCAGAAAGGCCAGTCCAAAAACCCTTACTACAGTGTAAATGCATCTTTGTGGGTCAAATTGCTCTGTGCAATCACTACCACTGATGCATGAGTCATAAGAGTTAGTTTCCCAGCAGCGAGCTTAGGCCACAGACTGAACCCTGGGACACCTGGTGAGGATTCCCTAAAAGCCCTGAAAAGACTCTGAGCCCATAGATCTCATGAGGCCAGGTGACTTCTCTAGCTTTTTGTAGGCCCCTGCTTTGACTTCCCCTGCACTCTGAACCATAAAGGACAAAGCCTATGGATTGCCAGCTGCATTCTATGCTCCATGCCCTGCCTGGTATGTTTCTGCCTTCCTGCCTGTGGGGATTAGAGGAGGAAGTTTGAGTGGTTTGCCTGAAGTAAGAAATTTTCCATCCACTTGGGCAATTTCCACCGTGCTCTGGCCCAGGTAGCACCAGGTACATAAGTCTGAGATTGACCTTCAAGAAACGGCATTCTCCTTCGACAAATGACCCAAGCATCCGTGTCTTTTAGTCTCCAGGCTTGGCCTGACTTGCTGATGACCCAGGTAGCGTGGGCGCTACAGCTTTGCCTGTTTGTAGGGTAGGAGCCAGAGCTGGTGACAGCTAGCTGATAGGATGAGCTCACAAGACCAGGCTTTAATGGAAAAGATGTATTTTCATGTTTGAATAATGGAGCCTTTGTGCTGGTTAGTTTCTAGTGTCAATTTGATGTAACCTGGGAAGAGGGAGTCTCATTGGAAAGATTGCTTTATGAGGTTGGCTTGTAGACACATGCATGAGAATTATCTTGATTGATGATTGGTGTGGAGGGCCCAGTCCACTGTGGGTGGCACCATTCCTGGGCAAGTGGACTTGTGCTGTATGAGAAAGGTAGATGAACATGAGCCAGAGACAGGCAGTAAGTACCATTGCTCCATGGGTCCCTGCTTTTGAGCTTCTGCCCTGACTTCAGTAGATGATTAACTATGATCTTCAAGTGTAAAGCCAAATAACCCTTTCCTACCCTAAGCTACTTTTGGTCATGGTATTTATTATAGCCACAGACAACAAACTGGAACATTTCTTGTTACATAAGGATTTAATTTTCCTGCATGAATTAGAAAAGGTCTAGTTAGTACATGGACATTAGCTGTTCTAAAAGGGCTGAATACCCACAGCTGTAAGTTATGTGTGGCATCTTTTTCTACACACCTGTAATGGAGGGAGAACTGTTACCTTGGAGGAGGCCATAGGAGCAAGCTGGTTCCCTTGAAATGAAGTTTAGAAGACTGGAGGGTGAAGGCACTATCCAAGCTGGTTCTGGGGCCTCTTATGATGGCTGGACTGAGGCTGGCTTGGGACTCTAAGGGAAAGGAAGCCTTTGCTAGATTAAGGAAACCCAATTGGGATAAGGCCAGTGCAACAGGAAGCAGTTTGTACTTTTTTCCTCTTCCAGTCTTTGCACCCTCACTCTGGTGTCCTTTTTAGTCACCGTGTAGAGCAGCAGCTGGCACTCAGGAGTGTGGTTGACAGGGTGTCCCAGTTACAGTTTCTACCACTACAACAAAACACCATAGCCAAAAAGCAAGTTGGGGAGGAAAGGGTTTATTTGATTTATACTTCCACATCCTTGTTCATCTTCAAAGGGAGTCAGGACAGGAACTCAAGCAGGGCAGGAACCTGGAGGCAGGAGCTGGTGCAGAGGCCATGGAGGGAGCTGCTTACTGGCTTTGTTTCCCATGGCTTGCTCAGCCTGCTTTCTTCTAGAACCCAGGACCACCAGCCCAGGGATGGCACCACCCACAATGGACTGGGCCCTTCCCCATGGATCACTAATTAAGAAAATGCCCTACAGGCTTGCCTACAGCTGGATCTTATGGAGGCATTTTCTCAATTGAAGTTTCTTCCTCTCAGATGACTGTCTTGGGTCAAGTTGACATAAAACTGTCCAGCACACAGAACTGGGTCACAAAACTCCAGATCTGACAATGAGTTGAGAGCCTGAGACAGAGCTGAGTCATGCAGTACAAGGTGCTCATCTCGTCTCCAGTTTTAACTCTGTTTCCTCTGGGATGGGACATCTATTCTTTCTTCAGTCTACCCTGTGGCTGTATCAAATCTTAGCTCATGCTCACTTTATATCATTGCTGCTTCAGTGCCTCGCTTGGTGTATACACCCAGCTGAGATTCCATTCCTGTATGACATTTTCTGTTGAGCCCAGCCAGGGACCTCACCCCTAGTTGTACACACACTCGGTCTTCAAAGACATCATCACTTCCTGGGTTGCATTTGGCTGGGGTTGAGCATGCATTCCTGAATCTGCACTTTGTTGTGATCTCTATTTGGGCTGACATATGACCTTTGCACAGCAGTCGCTCATGGGAACACTGACTGTGGACCATGTGAGTCAAATTGTGAAAACTGAGCTCTAAGGCCCCCACTAAACTTTCTTGGCCTCAAGACCCCACCCTGCTTGTTTTAAGGAGAATCATCAATTCAACCTTTTGGATTTGCTGTTAAATTTTCTTCTGACTTAGTAAATTTCTAAAGTTGATATCTTTTTTGGGGGTATCTCCATGTTTTAAGGCCAGTTTCCTCTCAAAATCAAAATGAGTTCTAAACCACTATGGGATGCCTGTATTTTAGACTTTCAAATTTTTTTTTTTAAACTTAACTTAAGAGCCTCTGGCTGTAATCTTAAGACAACATGGTTAGAAATTTTATTTCCTAAAAGATCCCAATGTGCCAACAGAAAAGCAGTTAAGGTAGGAAATGGCTTAATTTCCCAGTGAGCTGATAATGGCAGAGAGAACCCTCAGCCAGGAAGGAGATACAAGCAATTTACTTGTGTGTGTGTGTGTGTGTGTGTGTGTGTGTGTGTGTGTGTGCTATGTGTGCGCATGTGTCTCACCAGCCAGTTTCCAAATAACCACACAGAGACTTACATTAACTCTAAATGCTTGGCCAATGGCTCAGGCTTGTTATTAACTTTTATATTTTAAATTAACCCATATTTCTTATCTATATTCTGTCATGTGGCTCAGTACCTTTTCTCAGTACAGCAAGTTTATTTCCTTTTCTCTTTATCTCCTCAAGAATCTGAGACTCCTTTTCTTCTTCATGTTTTCTTTTTGTCTGCAAGTCCTGTTTGTTCAGCTTTTTACCAATCACCCAATTACAGCGACAGTGTGTGTTTTTAGAGTATTAAATTCTTTGTAAGATACAATGATGTTCATCCAAATATTCATGAAGAAAAATTCTACATGATTGCATTTCTACATACTGTATTATCCACATTTCTTGAGCTTTTAAAATTTTATTATTTTTACATCATAATTCAGAGGAAGACTTTAAGGTATAGTGGCTATATTCTGTCTACCTAACACTATCAGAATAGAACTTTTCAAAAGCAATTTTATTTTATGTATTTTGCCTGGTGTGTCTGTGTGTCAGATCCCTTGGAACTGGGGTTACAGACAGCTGTGAGCTGCCATGTGTGTGCTGGGAACTGAACTCTGGTTCTCTAGCAGAGCAGCCAGTGCTTTTAACCACTGTGAGCCATTTCTCTAGCTCCCAGAATAGAACTTTTAAGAGGCATTTAAATATTTCAAAATATTTCAGTTGATTTTTTCCCCCAAGTGAAATCTAGCTTAGTAGCTTTGGGAAGACTTGAACATTGATGCTATCTTTCAGTGGTCTAGCCCTTCTTGCACTAGAAGGCTGATCATTGTACCTTCTGTGATTACCTTTGGCTGGCAGGGTGGCTCAGTGCTTAAGACAACCTGCTGCTCTTCCTGAGAACCTGAGTTCGATTCCAAGAAACCACACTGGTGGCTCACAACTGCCAATAACTGCAGCTCCCGGGATCTGATCTGATGCCTTCTTCTGACCTCTTTGGGCAGCTGAACTTGTGCACATACCTACACTTACACAATAAAATAAAAGAACTCTCAAAGAAAAAGAGTGTATTGAAGCCTGAGGATAGCCAAATTTATTGAGGACCAGCTGGACCATGACTGGGTGCATCTCTGACCACATACAGCCAATCATGGAAGAGCTATCAAAAAGTTACCATCAAACTGGATGTGTTAGTCACATGCCTTTAATTCTAGTACTTGAGCAGCAGAGGCAAGCTGATCTCTGTTGAGTTTAAAGACAGCCTGGTCTACAATAGTAAGTTCTAGGACAGCCATGGCTACATAGAGAGATCCTGTCTCAAAACAAATGAACAACAACAACAAAAAATAAAACAATAATACAGAAATACAAAGGACCCCAGTTATTCAAAGCAACTCTAAACCAAGGGCATAATCTGAAGATATGACACTATATGTCCTCAAACATACCATAGAGCCATAGCAACAAAAATAACATGGTACCAACACAAAAACTGACCCAGAACAATAGAATAGCTAGCAAACAGCACATCTATGTGTAGGGGAAATACTAACAAAGCATCTGGTCAGTGGCTTTTGAATATGACTCCAGTGAGACTCAGGAAATAATAGCAAGGGTCGACGAGTGAGAATATATCACACTGATGACACCCAACTAGAGCGTTCACCTCTGCTGACTAGCGTTCTCTCTGAAGGTGCTACCAGAGAAGAAAGCTAAACACCACTCCAGCTACAAATCCTTTGATCTGTAATGATGACCAGCCTGCAAAATATACTGGTGCAACAGTGTCACAAAAGTTAGGGGAGTAACCAACTACTTTTTGATTGGATTTAAGGCTACTCCATCAGTTGGAACCCATGCCCAGCAAGGGCTCTGGTGGCCAAGGACCTCAGAATAGGTAGGTCACGGACATAGGGATAAATGGAATACTACTGTTTTGCTAAGTGAGAGTAGTAATAAAATGACTCCTAATGACATTTTGCTATACTCATAGATCAGCTAACTGCTAGCCATCATCAGAGAAGTTTCCTTCTGCAGTAGATGGGAACAAATATGGAGACCCACAACTATACAACATACAGAATCAGAGAACTTGGAATATTCAGTCCTAAAAGGAATGTTCCCCAACACCTCCCTAAGGCTCAAAGATCAGGCAAAAAGATTGTAAGAGCCTGAGGGATGGAAGACACCAAGGAAACAGGGCCTACCAAATACAGCATAACTGATGCACGCATGAACCTACAGGCACTGCTAAATCAGATCTCAGGGTTGAGTGGGGAAAAGAGACACCACATTCCTAACCTAGACACTCTCTCTATTGACAACCTCTTACAACAAAAACAGTTTTCTCCAAGAGTCTCACTGAGTATACAAACCACGTTAAAGACAGGCTCCATGCACAGCAGTAACAAAAATACAAAACAAACTCAATGATATGTTTGGAGGGTTTTGTCTTATAATGCTTTGTCTGGTTTTCTTTTTTTGATATCTAATATGTCCTTAGTTTCTATATTATGATTTCAAATTTTGTATTTTTCTGGGATTTCTGTATGTGGTAAGTGTGTGTTTCTTTGCATGTTTATGTGTTTTTCTTGTGCATTTTCTTTGGTTTTTTTTGTTTATCTCATTCTATCCTGGTTTGTTTGTTTGATAATGAGAGAGAGAAAGAAAGTAAATTTGAGTGAGTGGGAAATAGGGAGGGTCTGAGAGGACTCGGGGGAGGGGAACCATGATTAGAATATATTGTATGGAAAATTCAATTTTAAATAAAAATAAAAAAATTTTAAAAAGAGAATGCATCAAATTAAAAAGCTTCCACATGGAGGAGGGTTAATATGAGCAAAATATACAGAAACACATCTATGACAATGTTATAGTGAAGCATATCATTAGCATAGCATATATATGCTAATTAAAAATATAAGCGGGCTGGGAGATGACTCAGTGTGTAAGGTGCTTGCCATCTATGTTTGCTTTCCAGCATCCACCATCACAGCTCACAAACGTTTGAAACTCTTACTCCAGGGGATCTTACTCCCTCTTCAGCCCTCTATGGGTACTGCACACATGTGGTACACAGACACACAAACATACAAAACACTCAATACATATATACATACTTTTTCTTAATAAAAATAACAGGAAGCATCTATTTCTTGCAGTTCTGGGGCAGCTGCCTCTGACTCACCCTTGCTCTAGTAATTCTCTGGTTTACCGTCATCTAGGTTTGGGTGGAACCATTCCTTTGACTTGTGGCTATTGTGCTCTCTGGGATGAGCAGATTTCTTCATGTCTTCTCAGGAAGAGTCACACAAAAGGTGTGTCCCTCCTCCATTCCTGGATGCTCAGAGACATCTGGGAGATTGCAGTTGCTCTTGGGTCCCTGTTACCTCCACCCGATGAATCCCTTGGTAGTCACTCTCCAGGTGCTTTGAAATTTGTGTGTGTGTGTGTGTGTGTGTGTGTGTGTGTGTGTGTGTGTGAAAAATCTAAGGGCTTTAACTCAGCAAACTCATTTCTGAGAATTTGATCAAACACTTTTTGAGAAGAGATAGGTACATACATGCAAATCTCTGCTGCCACAGGGTCCTGATTGTTGAATTTCATTGTACCTAGAGCTTGAAGGAAATTAATCATGGGAAAGTAGAATAATGGAGTAGCTGCTCTGTGGTGGAATTCAGGCATTATTGAGGGGGGCCTAGAGGCATAGCTTTGGGGTCTCAGGAACCTGAATGGGGCATAGCCAGCCCTCATTGAGGACCTGGGGCACATTGCCCATCCTTCCTGGTTTGTTCCTTCATTCACGTTCATAGAGAGGGAATTGGTACTGTCACTACACAGATAGTCAACTCTTCAAAAATTGCCTTAAGGTTCAATTTATATCAGTGAATGTTTATATAACTTCTTAATAAATATTAATCCTTTATATAATCAGTTGCCAACAAATAATTCTGTAATACTTTAGGAGCATCTACTCAGAAGAAAGGGTTCTGAGCAGAGTATTAATTGAAGAGGCTAAACTGTTTATCAGCAGAATAAGACCTAAGAGGTAGTATGGGTCCTGACCAGTGGAACTTGAAGGACATGGGTTGCTTGATGGAATGGAGCCTTGTGAGCAGCTGGAATTTGGGGGTCAGAATAAACTGGAAGGTTCCAGGATACACTTGAAATTCAGCAGACACAAATGAGCTCCCTTTTATATGTAATTAGAGAATCCCCCAGAGTGCCAAGGGGATATTGGCATCCTGCAAAACCTGCCTACAATCCTGCACCTGCAAGAATGGATGATGTGTGGGATTCACTCTTACCCATCAGGAAGTCATTCTGCAGCTGCTGGCAGAGTCTGTCAAACAGACACCCACGGGGCTTCTCACACAACCAGGAGAATCAGCAAGGGCGGGCACCCTGTCTAGTGAACACCTCCATGCCTATTAAGGATCCATGTCTGATCATTGGGGCTTGCCAACATGTTTGCATCTCTCTGTCAGGAGAGATTTGAAACTATTTCAGCAGGAAGAATGAAAAGAAATTCATCTAGGTGAGAAGGGTTCTGAGGTAGGAAATCTCTTTAGGTAAAAATATCTGAGACCACCTTGACATTGTAAGGACACAGGCTGGATCAATCAAGGAACATTGAGGTAGCTCTGGCTTTGCAGCTCATTTAGGTAACACAAACATGAGTAGAAGTGTGCAAGCACAGGTGTGCTATCTGAACAAATCTCCACAAGGCCTGTTGAAGGGATTAGAAAGGATTCCCAGTGTAGAGTTTCTCACTCAGTGTGGGATTTCTCACCTAGTGTGGGGTTTCTTATCCAGTGCTGTTCTGTCAGATGTGGGGCCAGAAACTCAAGGCTTCTGGGTGAAGTTGTAGTGGGATTCAGGCATTATTTAGGGAAGCTTTAGTAGCTCCTGAGAATCAGGACCCCGGTGGAGCATAGCCAGAATCAACTGAGACCCAGGAACATTGACTTCCCTTCTTGTTTTGTGCCTGCCTTCTTGGGGAGCGGACCAGCAGCCAGGCATGGGACAATTCCATCTCCAAGAATTGTCTTAAGGTTTCATTTGTATAAGTGAGTGTTTATATAACCCCTTAATAAATATTAATTCTTTATCTGATATATTGCAAGTGAATAATTCCAAGACAACTGGCACCCAATATGGGACACAAACCTATGACCCTGGGGTTAAGAGTTCCATGCTCTACTGCCTGAGTACATGGAGAGGTGGATTTTGGCTACATGAGGGCACTAGCTTTTGACAGTCAGAGGCCCCCAGACTGACCAGGCCTGAAAAGCAGCATATACTGCAAAGACAGCTATAGCATCTGGAAACAGCAATTACTCTTTTTAAAGACAGGGTTTCACTGTATAGCTCTGGTTGCTCTTGAACTCCCAGACATCCACCTGCTTCTGCTGCCCAAGTGCTGGGATTAAAGGGGTGAGTCACCACACTCAGATTTCTGTATGCATTTTAAGACTTTTTCCCTGTTTTGCTGAAGAAAGTTGTTGTGGGATTGCTTTCAATTGTATGGCCATGTTCATATTAGTTCTGCAAAATGTTCGTTGCCTAAGTCACCCACATTGTGGTATTTTTGTCTTAACAGCTCAAGATGATTAAGGTGTTTTCTTCTTTTTAGTCTGGATAATCTCAGATGATTACTGCCCCCCCCACAACAGTTTGAGTCCTACAGTTAGTGAGCAGAAATGTACTTCTGTGCTTTTTCAGTTCCAGAATCTCTCTCTCTGTCTTTCCCTTTCTCTCTTTGTCTCTCAATTGTGCCTAGATCTTTGCAAATACCATGATTAAGGCAACTCTTATGAAAGAATTTAATCTGGGGCTTGTTTAAAGTTTTAGAAGCTTATTCCATTATCATCATGGTGGGAAGCATGGCAACATATAAGCAGGCATTGGAGCAGTAGCTGAGAGTGACATTTTGGTCCGTAGGGGAAAAGAAGGAGACCCTGGGCCTGGCTGGGGCTCCTGAAACCTCAAAGCCCACTCCCAGTGATATATCTCCTCCAACAAGGCCACACCTCCTCCAACAAGGCCACACCTCTTCCAAAAAGGCCACACCTCCTAATCCTTCTCAAGAATTACCATTCTAATGAGCAAGCATTTAAATACATGAGCCTATGGATATTATATAATACATATTAGATTTGTTTTATTTTGTGTGTATGAGTGTTTTGTTTGTCTGCTTGTGTACATACATAAACATATGTATACTTCATGTATACTTGGTGACTATGGAGTTCAGAAGTGTCTATCAG
Source organism: Sigmodon hispidus (assembly GCA_004025045.1). Lineage (NCBI taxonomy): Eukaryota > Metazoa > Chordata > Mammalia > Rodentia > Cricetidae > Sigmodon > Sigmodon hispidus. The sequence goes on from PVIH01013272.1 coordinate 14,765, forward strand.
CTTCTCTGGAACATGGGATTACTATGTACATGCTGAGAATCAGACCTAGGTCTTCTACAAAAGCAACAGCTGTTCTTAACCATTGAGCCAACTCTCCAGTCTCATTTATATTTGTATCTGTTGAGCTGAACACCTGGGCCTCTTCAGGGGCAGCTTCTGCCTCCCTTCCCCCTGTGTATGGGTTATACTGAAATGGTCACTAGATGGAGACTGTCTCCAGTGTCCAGCCAGGTTCTTATTTGTCCTCTCTCTGAGAACTGAGTGGGACAAACAAAGGAAAAGCAAGAGTAACTTCATCTGCTCAAGGGAATAATCATTTGAATGGGAACTAAGAACTCCTGCACCCTCCTGCACCCTCCTACAGCCTCCTGAAACCTCCGGCACCCTCCTGAAACCTCCTGCACCCTCCTACACCCTCCTGAAACCTCCTATACCCTCCTGCACCCTCCTACAGCCTCCTACAACCTCCTGCACCCTCCTGAAACCTCCGACACCCTCCTGAAACCTCCTACAGCCTCCTACAACCTGCTACACTCTACTACAGCATCCTAAACCTCCTACACCCTCCTGCACCCTCCTACACCCTCCTCCAGGCTCCTCCAGCCTCCTCCAACCTGCTACACCCTTCTACAGCATCCTAAACCTCCTAGACCCTCCTACAGCCTCCTACAGCCTCCTACACCTTCCTACACCTTCCTACACTCTCCTACATTCTCCTGCACCCTCCTAGACCCTCCTACAGGCTCCTACAGCCTGCTATACCCTCATACAGCGTCCTAAACCTCCTACACCCTCCTGTATCCTCCTATACCCTCCTACAGCCTCCTACACCTTCCTACACCCTCCTACACCCTTCTGCACCCTCCTACACCCTACTGCACCCTTCTACACACTCCTTCACCCTCCTACACCCTCCTACACCCTCCTAGAGCCTCCAGCACCCTCCTGAAACCTCCTACACCCTTCTGCACCCTCCTACACCCTACTTCACCCTTCTACACACTCCTGCACCCTCCTACAGCCTCCTACACCCTCCTAGAGCCTCCAGCACCCTCCTGCACCCTCTTACACCCTCCTGTACATTCCTACACCCTCCTATACACTCCTCCTCCCTCCTGCACCCTCCTACACCCTCCTGTACACTCCTCCACCCTCCTGCACCCTCCTAGCCAAGAGAGTGCTGATGAGGGGGTGTTAGCAGTAATCCTGCTCAGTCCTCAGCAGACTTGGTGCCTAGCCTAGAGGGAGCTGAGGTCTTATAGCTTCATGCTATCTCAGGCTTTGGGGTTCCTAGCTCAGGGGTAGCAGGTATAGCCTAGTCCAGTGCTATAGGAGTCCTTGGGGTGCTAACAGAGAGGATTCTTTGCAAAGCAGGTCTTTAGGTTACCAGTGGGAGTAACTGGAGTGAATGTCATGTCCTACACCCCATGATTGTCCCTGATTGAGTCCTGAGGGCAGGCTCAGTGAAGTCCCAGAAGCCTTGGGTGTGGGAGTCCTCCCTCAGTCTTCTTCGCCCTCAGGTGAGCTCTTGTTGAGTTTTTTGTTCTTGGAGTCACAGAACATCAGCATTGTTAACTGGGCCCTGATTGGCTGGATGTAAACATGCAACTAAGTTTTGAAATGGGGCCAATCAGGGAAGAGCTGTCAAAAGGTTCTAGTTGCCACAGGTCTTATGGGCTCCACTTTGTTGCCCTATGGCATCTGTCTGTGCAAAGCTAGCACTTTGTGCAGCTGGGATTTTCCCTCCCCTTTCCTTCTCTTGGCCTCAGGGTCAGAGAGGGTGATGAGGGCCAGAAGGCCAAGATCAAGATGGCCGAAGCTTGCTCTTTCTGAGGCTGTGAGAGTGGTCTGGTCCAGGTTTCAGTCTTCAGATTTTTCTCTTTTAATACTGGAATAATTTGTTTTTTATTAATCATACTATCTTTTAAATATTCAATTAATTATATATATATTTCCTCTTAGCACACTAGGACAGTTTAGTAGCCAGTGTTGGTTCAAACTTCAGGTGTCTGACCCTGTGTTGTTTATTGTAGTTGTATTTTAACCCAGAACAATCTGGTGAAAACATTTGTGATGATTAGTTCAATCCCACGAACACAGCAATGCATACATAGATCTCTTTGAGAAACAAAGTAAACTAATACAGATCTGCTCCAGAACTGGTACTGAATAACAGAATTTGTGTTCCTTCCCTCGAAGGAACAATCTTGTGCACTTGACATTCTAGGTTTATTGTATATAGCAGCTCATTAAGGGGGTGGGGTTGTTAAATAGCTGAACAAGCAAGTTTAGCTAATCTTGTAGGTAGACATTCTCTATGGGGGAGCAGTCTTAGGCTGTAAACAGCCAGAAAGCTTTGGAGATGTCTTCTGCACACATGATCAATGTCTGCATACACAGTCAATGTGCATACATAGTAAATGTCTGTATACAGAGTTAATATCTACACTAACAGCATCTGTACACACAGTATCTGCACACACAGTCAGCAACTGCACACAGTCAGCATCTACATCCACAATTAGCATCTGCACACACAGTCAGCATCTGCACACACTGTCAGCATCTGCACACACAGTCAGCATCTGCACATACTGTCAACATCTGCACACATTCTCAACATCTGCACACACAGTCAACATCTTTACACACAGTCAGCATCTGCACACACACAGTCAGAATCTGCACACAGTCAGCATCTGCATACATTGTCAACGTTTGCACACACAGCATCTGCACACATAGTCAGCATCTTTACATACTGTGCGTATGCAAACCAGCCTGACCAGGGAGGCTCTGCCTTCCCCATGGGTGAGAGACACTCGTCTTTGACCTGGCCTTACTTGTGTCAAACGTTACACATTCACTCAGGACTTCCTCTGCCCCCATGATGTTTGTTGCTGTTTTGTTATCAGTAGCTGAGAAGTGGTGTATCACTCTGTTTCTCTGTGAGTAAAATGCCTAACAGGGACAGCTCAGCATCTCTTCCATTTCATTCCCTTTGTCGTAGTAGGATGTCTGGTGGGGTGTCCAGTCCATCACAGCATGTGAAGCATGGATGGTTCATGTTAGGGAGGAGCAGGAAGGGTGGGGGTGTTACTTTTAAAGGCCCACCTTGCTGATCCATCTTCATAACCTTCCTAAATAACATCAGCAGCTAGGGAATGAATTTAAAACACAGACTGTGGGAAATATATCCATATCAAACAACAGTAATAGACAACAGTGTTTTACTCCACCATACTGAGCAAAATTGATGGGACTGGAGAGATTTCTCAATGGATAAAAGCACTGGCTTTTCCAGAGGCTGAAGCTTGATTCTCAGAACCAAGAGTGGTTCACAACTATCTGTTCACTCCAGTTCCAGGGGACTCTAATGCCCTCTTCTGGACTCTTTGGGTACTTCATGCACATGATTCACATTATTAAATTCAAGCAAAATACACACGTGAAATAAAAATAACTAAAATCTTTAAAAAAAAGATTATTGAGCATTTGCTTCAGACTAGGCAGTAGTATTACAGACCTTTGGGACAAGAGCCTGTCCCCACTGGGCCCAGATTCCAGCAGAGAACAGGGAAACAGAAAGCACATTAAACATAGCCCAACCCAAAGGAAGGGGCGTTTAACTTAGTCTGCTAGGGATGTTCAGACAAACAAGTACCACACACAACAGAGAGACACTGTTTCCCAGTGATGAGGACTGGAAGGCCAAGATCAAGGGTGCGCTACTGTAGCCAGAAGTCTGCGTCCTGCAGGACAAAGCTCTCCCTCACACAGTCCTGCAACCACTTATAAAATAGTCAGAGGCTTATATTAATTGCAAACTGTTTGATCTATGGCTCAGGGTCATTACCAACTAACTAGCTGTTATAACTTAACTCAACCCATTTTTATGAATCTATTGTATCACCATGTGTGTGTGGCTTAGCTGTACTTTAACATCTTGCTTCTTGGGCAGCTCAATCGAGTCTCCCAGACTCCTCCCTTCTCCCACTTTATCTCTGTTTGGATTTCCCACTTGCCTTTAAGCTGCCTTGCCATAGGCCAAAACAACTTCTTTATTAACAAATGGCAATAAAGTATATTCACAGAGTACAGAAAGATAGCCCACATTAGGTTCCTTTTGAGGCTGTGAGGGTGATTTGGTCCAGCCTTCCATTTTTGCCTAGTAGCTGGCCATTCCTCCTCCCTTCACCTGGTTGATGTATTGGTCTTCTCTGTCTTCTTTTGTTGTTCATTATTATATTCCTTTGAAACAGGAATTCCTCTCACAGAACCTAGAGCTCTGTGATTTGACTAGACTGGCTGACCAGTGAGCCCAGAAGACTCTGACACACCCAGCTTTCCAAATAAAGCCACTCTGATGTTTTGGAGGTTAGGGATTTAAGATATTTTGTGTACATGGAAGCAAGCAGAAGCTTTTAAGCAACACTACACTGGGGATCATGGACAGCCAAAGCATGGTATGCGCTGGGTGACTGTAAGACTATTAAGTTGTGGGTTGGGCCAGCCTCTCCCTGTTTCTTCTAGGAATGGCTTAGTTTGCAGGTGAGCTCTTTATTCCCAGCCTCGTCTCTGGCTGTCCTCGATGGCTGGCTGTGTCTTCACATTGCATCCCTTACTGCCTGCCACACCTTTCCTCTGTATAAGGATGATAGTTCTATTGGGTTATGCTCATCATATTCTGGAATATATCAATCTAGTTTATGGCTTCAATCCTTATTTATATCTTATTCCTAGTCATCAGGGTTTGGAAATTCAGCATATATTTCCGGGGGACTTGATACAACCTACAGAAAGAGGCTGGTTTTACTCGTGTGTGAGGTGAGAACAGCAGGCTGTGGCTATCACTATGGTTAGAATTGATTGCTTTTTGGTGAGCAGAATTTTCTCATGGCAAGGAACTCTGCTGTGTTCAGGGATGCTCCCCTGCCCACCTGCCTAGTTCTCTCAGGTGGCTGATGGTTTCACAGATAAGACAGATGAAACCTGAGGGCAATCCTGCCCTGTTGAAGGACCCAAGGTGGAAGCAGACTCTTCCTGTATTAGAACGGCATTGAAGGCCAATTTCACAATGCTGAACTGCCTGGAAAAGGAGGCAAATGAAAACAATTCCATTTGAGAAATAAATTATTTGTTTTCCTAGTACAATGATCAAGGTCTTCAGCTGCAGTTTGCTGAAGAATCTCCACAGGATCTGATTTGGAGACAAACCGTCTTCTCTGGCTTAGGAAGTCAGTGTAGTAGGAGCCACTAAGGGAGGTTTGGACTGATCATTATTGCTTCTCTGGGACTGTGGAAAAGACTTTTCTGAAAACTGTCACTCCGGTGAGGTATTGTTTTGTTGAGGCTCAAATCAACATATTTCCTAGTAATTTAATGGCATGCAGAGATTTCAAACTATACTAGGCAGGGTCCTCTAGAACAGAAACAATAGAATAAATACATAATAAAAATGATTTATTAATGTCTGGAGACATGGCTCAACAGTTAAGAGCATTTTCTATTTTGCAGAGGACTTGGATTCGATTCTCAGCACCCATATGGTAGCTCACAACCACATATAACTCTGCTTTCAGGGGCTCTTATGCTCTCTTCTGGCCTCTCTGGGCATTGCATGCATGTGCGTACATATGTACAAACATGAGGCAAAACACTCAAACACATAAAATAAAAATGAAATCTAAAATATTAAAAAAAACAGAAGGGGGTTGAGTAGATTGGCTTCTCTGAGATAGTATGGGTGGTCCAACAATGGCCAGATCTGGTCTGAAGGCCTGGAGGATTCCTGAGGGGAGCCAATGGTCTTATAGTTCATGTTAGAAGTCTAAAGAAGCTGAGTTCTAATGTCAGCAAAGAGTAGCAGAGTTGGCAGTGGCGGTGGTGGCAGCAGCAGCAATGATCAGACAGATGTGCGCACCAGCAGGTGTCAAAGGAAAGTCAATAAAGCCCAACTGCTTGTACCTGGGCCACAGGTGTGACATGCTACCCACTTGGAGGGAGGATATTCCTCCACTGAGTTTACAGACTTGCCTAGAGGCTTGTCTCTTAGTTGATTTCAGAGCTAATCAAGTTGACATCCAAGATGAGTCTCTAACACACTTGGAAGTCATTGAGAGTAGGGCAGGCAGCTAAAGGGATGAGTAAGTGGAGCCTCTGAGGTGTCAGATATCTCATCCAGACATTGATTAGGGCCCAAATAACCAAAACTAATGGTTGTGCAGACCTCAGCTGCCATACTTCCCCTCTTTTTGGAGTTCTGTGTCACCTCTGGGGCTCCTAGCTTGAACTCTCCAACGGCTTCCTCATTGCCCCTCATATCTCAGCAGGCTCACATTCCACGGGCTCACATCTCCTATGGAGCCTCTTCCTCCTGCTGTCACATCTCATTCCCAGCTTCTTTGGTGCCCGTTTCTTGATGTTGCCATTGGCCTTTATCAGCCTCTCTCCTTCCTTTGTTCTCAAAAATCTTCTCAAAATATAGCAAGAGGGCACCAGTGAAGACTGTGATGGCCATGACTCCCCAGGTTGGCCTTAGAGGAGGAATAGAGTCTTCATGCCTGCATCCCGGCCCTGGTCTTTTCCTTTTAGGCTCTTAGCAGGTGCGCTATGTTCTGCGTGTTGCATTGTACCTGGGACTCGAGGCTATCTGATTAAATACTGTGATGGAATGTGAGCCCTTGGATGTTTCAGTAACTCCACTGTGGTACATTTCTCAGGGCAGACCCCTTCAAGAACCAGAGGCTTGGTCTTTAATTCCATTAGGGTCTTATCTTTCATAGCCTACCACAAACAATCTCCTTAATGTCAGGGGCACAGGAGCTAACTCTAGAGTGGAAAGGATGCTTCAGCCACCCATCTCAGGGGTTGTGACCATCTCACAGGAGCTGCTAATGGAATAATTGGAGGTGGCTGTTTGTAGATCACCCTGACTTAATCAATGCTGACATTTTTAATTGGTGGTCACAGATGAGATTGACAGGCATTCTGATTTACAGAAACTATTCCAAATCTAAATGTTTTATAGATAAACTATTGCCATTCAAGATTTCTTGAAAATTCTGCTAGCTAATGGAGCACATAGACATTTTAGTTTTAGACACTGTAGGAGCTGAACATACATGGTGAGGATAGCCTGTGTTACTGTGAGTAGCCCTAAGAAGGAAGTCCTGGCTCCAGTGCTGTGAGACCTCTGCACACTTGTTTCTTCATACTATTGGGGAATAATTAATCCCAACTTGGTAGGTTTGGGGATTCCTGGTTGCTGCTGTCTTCAGAGTAAACCGCATAGTTGTCCATATCTGGAGGCTTTATAGCAAAGCCGTGCCTCTGTGTGCTGGATGTTCAGAAGAGCAACTATTTGTCACCCATAGTTCTATGGTCCATGTGACTTCTCTGTCTCAAATTACTTCCTTCAAAACATGAATGGTGATAAGAAGACCAAAGGCACCCATGTTGTGTTCTTGATACAAAATGTTCGCTGTAGGCTCGTGTGTTTGAACATGTGTTGGTGCTGCTTGTGAATGTTATAGAACCTTTAGGAGGTAGAGCCTTGCTGGAAGAAGTACATCACCAGGGCTGGCCATTGAAGTTTCACAGCCTGTCTCCACTTCCTGTTCTCTCCTTACTTCCTGTGAGGATAAAGATGTGATCAGCCATCTTCTTGCTCCTGCGGCCATGCTTTCCTTACAGGATGGACTGCATCCCTCTGGAACTGTGAGCTGAAATATAATCCTTTTCTTTACATTACATTCTGCCAGCATATTTTATACAGCAACAGAAAAGTAATGCTGTTGGCTAGTCTTTGTTAACTTGATAGAAACTAGAGTCAATCTGACAAAACAGACAAAAATTGAGAAAATAGCATCACTAAATTGGCCAGTAGATAAGCCTATGGAGGCATTTTTTTGATTGTTGATTGATAAGGCAAGGCCCAGCTCACTGATGGTGGTGCCACCCAGGCTGGTGGTCCTGAGTGATATAAGACAGCAGGCTGAGCAAGCCAGGGGAAGCAAGCCAATAAGCATGGCCTCTGCATCAGCTCCTGCCTCCAGATTCCTGCCCTGTTTGAATTCCTGCCCTGACTTCCCTCAGTGACGAACTGTGATGCATGAGTGGAAACAAATTGTTCTTTAAGTTGCTTTTAGTCGTAGTGTTTTATTACAACAGAACCTTAAGACAATGACCAATACAGTCAGACTCAAGTAGTCCCAGGTCAGGCTGCTGGGTTTGGGCATGTTCCCTTCTGCAACTCAAACTTGCCATGGCTTTGTGGTAGTGTCTCTACCACAAAATCTCTGACTTCTATGCCCAGCTGCATGCAGATCAGAGCTCAGCAAGAGATTGCTCATTCAGCTACCAATTTTTTGAGGCAGGTCTTTTTTCTGTATATCCCTGGATGTCCTGGAATTTGCTCTGTTGATTAGGCAGGCTTCAAACTCAGAGATCAGCCCACTGGCCACCTGCCTCTACCTCCCCTGGGATTAAAGGCTACTATCACCTGGCTGAGCTACAGTGTTATAAACTGGCCACTTGGAGTCTCCCTTCTGTGAAGATCAGTCTTGTGAGTCCCTTAGGAATGCACAGACACAAAGCAACTCAAAGAAACCAAGGCAACTTCCCTGATGGTTCAGAGACACACTTTCTGGAAACACTCTTCCCAAATATCCAACCCAGAAAGTTGTGATAAATTTAGTGCTTCTTTGAAGCCTTTGAGTTGGAGATGGAATCCTGTGGAGAGGAACATGTAAGGGACAGTCAGGATGATGTAGTCACTATGCTGGGGCTAGGGGAACTGCTGTAGAAAAGATGCTCCCTGGGTACCCTGGCTAAGAGGCTAAATATCCCTTCTGCATGCCATAGACCTTCACTTTCTGTCATACTTAGTGGATTCATTTTCCCCATATCCATAGAGTAGGCATGCTTAGACAGGCCAGGACAAACAGATGCATCCTAGGCTCTTGGTGACCTAGTGTTATGGCTGATCCCAAGAAATCCCTGTATGTCTCTAGGAGGGTGAGACAAGTTTCTAGAGGTCACTCATTGTGAGGATTGTGGGTCAGAACACAGTAATTTCACCAAGAACTTCATTCTGGACCTGGTTCCGGGAACCTCCAGAGAGCTTCCACCCAACCAGAAGTGGTCCTGACCACTGTTGGATGGTGTACCTAGAGACTACCTACACCAATTATCAGCCAAGAAAATGTCTCACAGGCTTGCTTACAGGTCTGGTGGGAATATTTTCTCAGCTGAGGTCTCCTTTTCCCAGATGACTCAAGTTGACAGCATACTCGTTGAGTCTCAGTTTTGTTTCTGGACAAGATGAATGGTTGAAGGTCCCCACAACCTGATTCCTTCTCGTCCCAGAAGCTTGTGATTCACAGTGGGGTAAGATACTCTGAACACTTTGCATGAGTGGCAGAGTCTTGTCTTTCAGGTGCCCAAGACCATACTCCACAGTGAAGGCCACTGGTGAACAACCACACAGACATGAACATACACACATGCAGCACTCAGACCAGAGAAACACCTATTCCAGTTTCTTCACACCAGACATCTAGTTTGGCTGCTTACAAGGACCTTACACACCCATTCAAGCCATTTCCCATGTTGGAGTTTAATCTTCCTGTAGATAATGTGGGCAAAGAGAACCCTTGAGGTCAAATCAACTGAAGAGGCCCACTTTCTCCTGTGTCTTCCACAGTCATCTCCCATTTGTTCTGGCAAATGTTTAAACCAAAGGTTCTCTGGAGAAACCCCAGTCATCATATGAAGAATGTATCAATTTCTGTGGTGTAAATTTTCCTACCAAGACTGGTTTCAAACTCCCAAATTGCTGTCAGTGAATATGGAGCAGGGAAGGGGTAAGCAACCACACAGATACCACAGGTGTCAGTAGCTCCAAGAATACAGGTAATTATCAAACATAGTGAGACAATTAGGAACAGATGAATTTTAAATGCTTTTCAAATGTTTGGTTTTTTTAAACAAAATTCATTCAATTGTAAATTTATATAATTTTGTGTTTAGTAGCAAACTTGAGGAGTAATTGGAAATGCAGAGTCTTGGTACTTGAGTGCATCCCCAGCCTGTCCCAGCTCTCTGCTGGATGTCATAGCATGGCATTGCTTGACTGATGAAGGCAATCTGCTGCAGACGTGTCCAGGAGGCCTTAAGATAGACTGAGTGATGTAGCGTAGAGTCAAGGACCCTGCTATAAAGTTATTGTCTCCAAATCTTCTCAAGCCCTGGTTCCTGTTCTTTATTTCCCACACTGATGTCTGTCTCTTGGGAAGCTGCCTACTTGGTGGTCAGCCGGGAGGAGGACCGGCCAGCACCTTTCCTTGGAGGTTACTGAGACTCAACATTAGCCAGTATCATGTTCCTGTTGACCTTGTCTCCTTGGCTGATATTCTGATGACCTGTCCTGGCTTGAGGGTAATGTCCCACAACCACATTGGGAATGAGAATTGGTAATTGGAATTAGTATCTTCTTCAATGCGAAGAATAGCTATGCTAGGCTGTTGTAAATGGATTTCTGCCCCCTTTTGGGCCAGAGGTCTGACCTGTCTGCAATGGCTTTTACCTCCCCCTCCCCAAAATGACTCAGATGCTTATATTAGTTTTATTCTGCTTGGCTTATGTCTCAGGCACATTACTGGCTAGCTCTTTCATCTTAATTCATCCCATTTCCATTACTATCTGACCACATGGCCCGTGGACCCTATCTTACCTGGGTCCTACATGCTTCTTCTTTGGTGGATGGATGGAGGGTGTCTGACTCGGCACTCCTTGTACCTGAAACTCAATTTCCCCACCTACTTCTATGGCACCTGACACAGGCCAAAACAGTTTCTTTATTCACAGAATAATTTTCACTGCATATAGACATTCCCATCACACTGGGCTATTTCCAAATGTTTACGATGTAACCAGCAGTATAACTTTCAATTTGTTGTTATACTTTTGTGATAGCAGTTTGCAGTTTGCTATGGCACTTTGGACTAGCTACTTCAGTGAGTCTTCAATTGCTCAGCTAGAGAGCGGGAATTGTGTTGCTGATGTTGATGGACAGTCAGCATCAGGTGAGGTAGGCATAAAGGGTGCCCCACTCCTGGTGACAATGAGCTAATGTGTGCAGCGGCTTGTGCTATAATGGTCCAACCTGGAGGAGTTTCTGGAGGTGGAAAAGGGATGATTTTTTTCAGATTAGCCACTTGGGAAAGAAATAAGACCTAAGACACACTCACAGTGGCCCCCACAAGCATGCTTTGCCCTCAGTTTACCTAAGCAATGACACTCATCTTTGGAATTCCCTTGAGCCTGGTCTTCTGCAAGTTTCTTCTGGAGACAGAGCTAGCCCAAAATTTGAGAGAAAAGAGTATATAGAGCTATGGTGGAAGGAAACTATAACTCAAGCAGCTGGAGAACCAAGATAGGGAAAAGATCATGCTGTGTGTTGTATGTGACATATGAAAGACCCCACTGCTCTTGTGCTGGAACCTTGATCCCCAGATGGTGGTGCTGTTCTCAGCATTGGCTCAAACTTTGGGAGGTGGAGTCTAGCTGGCAAAGCAGGTCACCAAGGGTGTGTCTTTGAAGATTCTATCTTTCTCCTTTCCTCTGCTTCCTCTTCACCGAGCAGAGGGCCTCCATCATTCCCTACACCATGATCACAGGCTTCAGCACAGACCCAGAATCATCAGAGCCAGGAATGTAGCCTGGCTCATCTGCAGACAGGGGCTAACACGAATTGTGCCCCATGAGCTATGCATGTAGGATATCTGTCATGGCAGCATCAAGTCTGATTGCTACATTAAGCTGGCAAGAGACAAAAGTGATGAGGCTCAGGACGGCATCACTAATGGGAATGTTTCCAGTCCAGAGTTCCTTCTGGGTGTTTACCTTCAGTGGGCATACGCTGACCTGAGGGACAAAGTGCATCTTCTTGCTCAAAAGTGCCCAGGTTACAGAGTGAGCAAGTGCTTAGGAACTTGAGATTTCATAGAAGTTCCCACAAAGGCCTTCCACAGTGTTAGGAGGGTAGTGTGTTTTGTCAAAATGTCAGACACTGGTATAAAAACCAGCTGTGTGCTGAAGGTGGGAGGGAGCTCTGGATAATGGTTCCCGGCTGGCAGAGTGAGGTGTTCGCAGTTTAATGGACATGTAAAAGCAGCAGAGGAATATTTCATCCCTCACTGAAAGAGAGAGAGAGAGAGGAGACAGAGGGAAAGCGCTGGAGCATTCCACTACAGCATGCCAGAGAGGCATAGGCAGGAGAATCCCGAGGCATAAGGCAGAGGGGAAGAACAGGGAGGAAATATGGGGTCAGAGAACCCCTCACAGTTAGGACACCATCCTTGTATTCTGGGTGCAAGGTCCCACATTTTGAGTGACCCTGTACTAACTCCTTGAACTTTGAAATGAATTCACTCTCCCCCCTATAGAATAGGTTGACTTCATGGACGCATATATATAAAAAAGAAACCAAGGCCATATCAAATTATTCTTTTATTGTTCCAGTCAAAAAACGAGGAACGCCTCAATATGTAAACAGTTTCCCTAACACAGCGAGTTTTTAAATATATATATATATTTATTCTAAAAAAAATTTGGCATTGTAGAGATTTCTCAATACATAATTTGTGCTTTCGCATTTAGCATGCTCTCGCCTCGTTGTCCGTGCGCAGACAGACTTGGAGTTGAGTAAAGGGGTTCACAAAAGGAAGGAAGTGTAGGGCAGGAGCCGAACCAGGGCCCGAGGTCTGCCTGGATTTCATTTTTCAAAAGCTTGGCGGGAGGTTGGCAGCAATGACCTCAGAAGCAGATATCAGCTACTTTACTGCGAAGAAAAGTTGAAGCTTTCGTGGGAGAGTTTTGGGAAGATTTTTCTCCCTGTGTTTTCCTGTGCATCTCTAGAAGATCATTTTTTTTTTCCTTAAAGAAAGCTACAGGGTGGGGCGTGTTCCAGTATTCTCTGCATATGATTTTACAGGGCTTATAAAATTTGTTAGCACATGCCACTGAAATTCTACTTTTTCCATATCTTTTCCCCCACAGATTCACTGAATTATTTGGGAGCACTTGATGGTTGTGTCAAGGACATCCTGCTTTGGTTCAGCGGAAATTGTCCTTTTGTTCAACTGTAAAGCATTAGGAGCTATTCTGACACTGTGATGGCTTTATCAACAAGCCCGCCTGCATCCCTCTATCTTTAATTCAGAGTCATTTACAATTTAGCACCAGTTTTCACAATGTATTTTAATCAAATCCCCTGGGAAGTCATCTGCTCTGTGTAGACCAGCCTAGGCACTGTCCTCTGGCCCTCTGTTGCACATCTTTATGTCTCAATCTGGTCCCTCATTATGACACACCTGACCCCTAGATCTCTGGATCTCTGGATCCCTAACCCAGGGATCTCACTTCCAAAGTTCACCAAAGTCTCAAGGAATATCAAAATATGTCCCTTCCTGCCACATGATACTATTACTTCCTGTCTGTAGAGAGGCTGGCTTCTGTCTTTAAATTCCAGTCCATGTTTTTTAGCTTTTCCTCTGGATTAAGTATTTTTATCTCTAAAACTAGACTCACTTTCTTCATGTATAATATGGGGAATAGTATTTGCTCACAGGGATTTGTGTGGTCATACAGTAAAAGCTGGTGGCTGTGAGTGCTAACTTGTTGAGGACAATAGAAGATGTTACTATTTGTTAGTATCCCTCAGGGTACCTTGTTTAAGATATGTTCTCTGAACAGTAAGGACTCACTAAGTGCCCAGGACCTTAGAATGCCTTGCATGGATCTGTCCTTATCTAGCTGTAGTTAACTGCTGGATCTTTTAGAACAAAAAAGTTCTGGCATGCTCTCAGCCTTGAAGACCGCCACAAACCTGAAAAGGAAAAAACTTCTTTCTCAGTAGGACATAAGCATTTCATTAAAAACTCAAGTTCTTAGGAAATTTTCTGGGGACAGAGTTGAAGACTAAGTCTATTTGTGTTTCTGTCTTTTTTGGGGGGCGGTTATGTTTGCTTAAAACATTTTAAAATTTAATTTAAATTTATTTGTATGTGTGCATGTTTGTGTGAGTTTATGCCACTCATGTGTGGATGTATGAGACTGTCAGGAGGGAGTGCTGGTCCTCTGGAGCTGGAGTTACAGATAGCTGTGAGCTGCCCTATGTGGGTGCTGAGCACCCAACTTGAATTCTCTGGAAGAGCAGCAGGCAGTCACAGCGCCAGCCCTTTATGTTCTTTAGAAATGGATTCCAGTGGGGACCTCATGGCACCTCAACTTCCAGACTCATCTAGGGCTCCTTGACTTGGTTTTAATGGGTCTGTGTGATGATTTGGTGAGAGTTCATGGTCCAAAGAAGCACCAGCACCTCTGGACCAGAGATTCAGTCCTATCCTCAGTTTCACTACCTATTATAAAAGGATGTTGGCACTGATAATGGACTTTTCAGAATAACTTTTTTTTTTTTCTATCCTAGCTCACAGAGAAATTTCCTATTTTACTCGGCCGTGCAAACATCTTGCTTTTTACTGGGAAAGACAGATAAAAGTTGTTCTTTTTTAACCAATAATGAAAAGGATTTCTTCTTTCTGCTTTGGGGAAAAAAAACATGGCAGAGAAACCTGCAATGATGTCAACATGTGTTACAGCTAAAAGGCAGTGGGGCCACTGAACAATCTGAAGGCTTTAGCTTCTCCTTTGAGTTATGTTTGGTTTCAAATCTACATAGTTCTGGTAAAGTCCCTACACATGTTTTTAGTGGTTCAGAGCTGGAGTCATGTTGAAATAAGCTTGCCAATAACAGGCTGACATTGAGCTACTTAAAAAAAATCATGTTTGTTTATGGGTATCTGTTTGTGCTAGAATGAACGTGTGTTTTCACGTACATCCTACAGCTGGAGTTGCAGGTTGTTGTGAGTCTCCTGACACAGGTGCCTGGAACCAAACTCTGGCCCTCTGTAAGAGCTGCAGATGTCTTTAAAAACTGAGCTGTCTCTTTCATCCCCTGGGTGATTTTCTTATTTAATATGCAACTGTGTGTATTTTATGTCAGTGATGGTAACCTTCCTTGAAGTATTTTTCTACTTTGGTGGTGGTCACAGTTCCCTAACAAAGTGTCTACCTTCTAGTAACCTATCTGCTGCCTGGGTTAGTGTGGTGATGAGAGAGGGGAATAGCTGGAGACAGGAGTATTTTGGGTGGTTGAATTTGCAAAGGAATAATTTACAAAGTTAAAAGCTGACTCAGGGACCATGAGTTTAAGAGTGATGGGGATGTAACTAGGAACTCATTTCAGCATCATAGAGATAGAGACTAGAGGGTCAAACACATGCTGGATGAATGAAGAACGGAGCATCACCAGCTGACACAGAGAACATCATCAGGACGCTTCATTCTGGGCTATGAGAACACCTTAACACATTAAAATGATAAAAATCCTACAGTGTTCCTTTTCAGAACACAGTGGAATTAAGCTAAAAATCAATAATAGAAAGAGACCTAGAAAATCTTTAAACACCTTAAGATTATTCAACACAATTCTAAGTAACGTCGGTGTTACTGAGAATTTTCTGTATCTCAAGAGAAATTAAAAAAATACGTTGAACTGAGTGAAGATGAAATCACATTTTAGACATGAAGTAAAAACAGAGCTCGAACGAATAGTTATAGCATCAAATGCATGGAGGAGAAAAGAAATCTGAGATCAGTCATCTAAGTTGGAGCAATGAATTACACCAGAGTGACCCAGGAAATAAAGATGAGGACACAAACCCACGAAATAGGAAGTCAATTAAAAATGACTAGAACCAAGAATTAATTCTTTGAAATAAAATCAATACATTTCTATTTGAACAGAGAGAGAGAGAGAGAGAGAGAGAGAGAGAGAGAGAGAGAGAGAGAGAGAACGAATTAGAACCCACTGCAGAAATGCATAGAAGAGAGAATAACCATGACCCTGTGGGGATGGAAAGGACACGAAAGAGTGTATCCACACTTCTCTGCTTGTGTGAAGTAGACTCATTACTAGAAACATACTCACATTAGAGGAAATAGATAATCCAAAAGGTTTATACATTAGAGACTTTAAAGTTTTGTTTATTTTTATTTATGTGTATGAGCGAGAATGCCTGCGTGAGTTTGTGTGCACCATACACATGCAGTAGCCCGTGGAAGCCAGAAGAAGGTGTCAGGTCCCTTGGAACTGGAGTTATAGGTGATTGTGAGCCACCGTGTATGCACTGGGAACTGAACTCAGGCCCTTTGCAAGAACAATAGCAATCTTAACCGCTGAGTCATTTCTCCAGCCCGGACTTTAAGTAAATTATTCATGACCTTTCCAGCCAGAAAGCACTAGGTTCAGATGGGCTCATTCTGGGTGGATTCTTCCAAGTGGTTAAGGAGGAAAATATATCAATTCTCTGTAATTTCTTTCAGAGGATGTAATTAGAAGAAATACTTCTCAATCCACACTAGGAGTCCAGCGTCACCCTAAGAACAAATGAGGAAAAGATACTTCAGTAAATGAAAACTACACATCAATAGGTCCCATGAACACAGGTCCAAATAGCCTCAACCACAAACCACTCACAAATTGAATCTAACAATGCATGAGAATAATTATATACTTTGACCAAATGGGATTTATGCCAGATAAAAGAAGCAGTTCAACATGCAAAAATAAATGCCTGTTATCTACATTAGCAGGCAGAGTAATAAAATTTATCTGTACTACTATTGATAGATACAGAGGGGGAATTTGATCAAACCTGAATAGCCATCCACTATGAAAGTTCCGAGTAAGTACAGATATCTGAAATCACATAGTATCATGGTCTTTTTAGATTTTTTTAAAACTTAATAATTTGCACTTACTGTTATTCTATGTTGTTCCATGATCTTATGAATTTTATTTTCAATTATGGAATGCTTCATTGTTTAAATAAATGCTTGTTTATTCATTTATCACAAGAGTACATTTTGGCCTCTAAGCCTTTGCTTAAACTTAACAGCTTAATAAAAACTGTTATAAATAAGAAAAGGTTCTCTATAAAGTATGGCTAGAGGGACATTTATTTTTATTTTTACTATTTATTTAATCTTGACATTTCTTGAACTAGGGAAGAAATATCTAAAACTTCCTTTTAGCACATTTCACTTTAACTGACAGAGACTTGTTTTCTGTTTAGATGCAGAATAGGAACCATTGCTTTTAAACATGATTTCAGATGATGCAATAAGACAAGAAAAGTTAATAAAAGGTATACAGATTGGAAGGGAAGAAATAGTTATCAATTATAGATGACATGCTCACTTTTAGAAAATCTTTAAGAACTGACAAAAATCCCGATTTTTTTTTTTCCAAAACAGGGTTTCTCTGTGTAGCCCTGGCTGTTTTGGAACTGACTTTGTAGATCAGGCTGGCCTCAAACTCATGTGAATCCACCTGCCTCTACTTCCTAAGTGCTAAGGCTAAAGGCTTGTACTGCTGCCCTGCAGCAAAACCAAGATTAAAAAAATAATTACATAAAGATTTTGGCTATAATTGGTATACAAAAGCCAACAGGATTTTTTATATCAGCACTGAGCAATTAGAATCTGAAATAAAAATATAATTATTTAAATTAGCACTCTTTGAAATGAAAGTGTATAAGTCTTATACATGATATATAAGATCTGTGTGAGGAAGACTATAAAGGGCTTGAAAGACACTGAAGAACCAGATAAAAGAACAAAATCAGCATGGTCAAGGTTTTCTGTTCTTGATCTTTAGAATTAATATGATACCATTCTAAAGCAGATTACTTTGTGGCTATCAGTGCTCTAAAGTTTGTATGAGAAATAAATGACTCAGAATAGACAAAATGGAACGTTCGACACTGAAACAGTGCTAAGACAGAGCACTGACCCAGGCGGTCAACCAGTTATATCACTTGAGACCGTGTGGTATTGGCAAGAAGAAGGACCGTACTAGAGAGCTCAGAGACAGGCCACATAAATCAAGCGACTGGCCTGTGCAGGATGCAGGTTGCTTTTGACACAGGAGTAAAGGCTGCTGCTATTTCAGAAAATGGTACATGAGCTATTAGACATGCTAAAACCAAGATAAAAAAGAATCTGCACACAAACTTCAGACCAGTCACAAAAACATCAATTCAAACCCATCATAGATCCAAGGAATGGATAAAATGACAAAGGTTCCAGGATATAGGAAACAGTCTGATAGGAGGCAGTCTGGCAGGACATAGTCTGATGAATTTGAGGGTGATGATAATGTCCTACATGCAGTTCCCAAGGTGCATTCCTTCATTGAAATAAGAAACTTCTGCAGAGCAAAAGATACTCTCAGAGAAAGGCCATCAAGGAGAAAGTATTTTCCAAAGTCTCAGTTAATAAAGAACAAGAATCCAAAATACACAAAGAGCCTTTGCATTTCAAGAATAGGAAAATGGACATCCATCTACAGAATGGACAAAAGATCTGAGCAGAGATGCTGCAGCAGGGCAACATGACAGGAGACTCTGAGGAGGTGTTTGATGCCACAGTGAGCTGCATGGCACACAGCCATTGCATTCCATGACACATGAGAAGACCAGATCCAACACACTGACACCACTGAAGACCAGAAACAGCAGTCAGAGCTGTTGCTCATTCCTAGATCATCTTACAAAGGAGATGTCTCACCATGTAACACTGCAGTCATAATTCCTGATATTTGCCCAAATGTGCTGAAAACTTATTTCCATATAAAACCACACAGAGACGCTTTTAGAAGTTTTATTTCTAAAAAGGTGGGCAGTCAAGCAACCAATAAATGTTAAGTATGTAAATGTTTAAATGAATTCTGGGTATGTCCAGAAAATGGAATATTGTTTAGTGCTGGGGAATGAAAAGCCAGGAAGCCATGAGGAGCCACCAAAGGAAGTGTAATTATATACTACCAAGAGAAAGGATTCATCTGAGAAGGCTTTTCGCAGGTGACCGCAGCCACAGTCTATGGGAGAGGCCACACTGTGCAGACTGAGAAGGAGCCGTGGGCATGAGGAAGGGGAGAGGCCTACAGAAGAATTGTAGGGTGGCCAACCTACCTCATATGACAAGAGAAAGATGGGAACGTCCTGACACAGTTACTTAAACACCTTCAATGTTCGTGGACTAAGTTCACCTCCAAAGGTGATAATGCTATATGGGGTCAATTCGCAAATAGTGACCAGTATACAATGATGTATCTTATCAGTAATGAGGGAGGTTGGGAGGGGATGGGGCGGATGGAGCTCTGTACTTTCTGCCTAAGTTTTCTGTGAACTTAAAGTGTTCCTAAAAGATGATAACTTATCACTTAAAAAAAGAACACTGAAAAAGGAGTTCAGTGATTCATCTAAGACCATATAGCTCATCTTGGGGATGGGCAGACTTAGGACCAGTCTCCCAATCTCTAAGAACATTGATGAAGGGCTCTCAGAACCCATTGCCTGTGTGGGCCTGAGATGTGCAAGATCATTTATTTAAAAGCTAATGCCACTGTGACATGAGAAGGTGATAATCATGTTTAGTCTTCCAGAGACCTTTTCTTTTAGATTTATTTTTATTAAAGTGTGTGTGTGTGTGTGTGTGTGTGTGTGTGTGTGTGTGTGTGTGAACATGGCTGCAGTTGCCTGCAGAGGTCAGAAGTGTCCTGGAGAATTCTCCTGGAGCTGGAGTTACAAGTAGTTAGCAGCCCCGTGATGTGGATCCTGGAACCAAATTTTGCTTCTCCACAAGAGCAGTAAGTGATTTTAGCTGCTGAGCTATATCTCCAGCCTCATCTTCTGGAAATGTATGTGGATTTGGTCATAGGTGATTGATACTCAAATGTGGTCTATACATGTGCATGCATGCCTTCATGAATATGTGTTTATGAGTGGCTGTTTATATTTCCCAGTTGGAGTGTTTATTGTGAAGGTCTGGGAATATCTCACCACACTGTGTAGAATTCCTTTACAACAGGGTCAAGTAGAGGAAAAGTTGTAAATAGGAGGGATTATGTGGTAACAAGCTAGGAGCCTATTGTAACAGAGCGAGAAAACCAGATGGAAGAAGTGCTGTGGTGTAATCATCTGGGTTGTGGAAAATTCCTACTTCTCCTCTGGTTTTCTTGAAGAAACAGCAGGTTCACTAGGTGAGGCCTGGGCACTGAGATCAGCTTCATGGGCGTGCATCGAAGATCTGAATACAAATGTCTCTGTGAAAGCAGATCTTTACCTCACACCTTCCTCACCCTCCCACTGCCACATCCCATCTCCCTCCGTGACCTCTGAGATTGCTGTGGAACCTGCCCTGCCCACCCGGCTCCAGGGGCCAGATGCTAAATGCCTCACTGCCCAAGTCTATTTTTTACGTGTCAATATGCAGGGGTCTGTTCCCAGGTTCAAAGCCAGATGAAAATGACAAGCTCAAGAAGAGAGAGACTTCTGAGAGCTCTGAATTCTTGATAAAAATGAGTGCCTTTAACTTGAAATAAGATTTTCAACAATAAACTGTAAGTCCATTTATGCTTTTGTTTTGTTTTGGTTTTGAAAAGGTCTCAAGTAACTCAGGCTGGCCTTGAACTGCTTGTATAGTTAAGGATGACCTTGAACTCCTGGTCTTCCTCCATCCATCTCCTAAGAGCTGAGATTACAGGCATGTAGTGGCACCCAGCAAATGTGAATAATTTTTTATTGCTTTTGTTTGTACTTAAGTTTATTATTGAAATACTACCTGTTTTGGGTCAGTATTAATTTGGAAGACATTAATTATTATTGATTAAGAGAATGGCAATTCTTTGGATATATGTTACATTGGATACCGTGAATGTAGTTTCTGGAGTTTTAAAAAGATAAGTGACTCTATGTGTGTGTGTGTGTGTGTGCACCTTCCTTCCTACTTCACATATAATGTGGCTACTATATGCACACTGTGACAAGATGTAACAAGTCCCCCCAACTTGTGTGCTAAATGAACACATTTATTGGGTCCTGCTCTCATTTCCTTGGACTCCCCCAAGGCTGTCTGCAGCTGTATCAGCCCTCAGAGTTTCAGCCCCTGGGACCTCCTCCAAGCCTCCTCCAGCATGCACAAGAGTGATCCATGATCACAGATGGAGGGTTGCCATGGCAGCAGCTGAACAACACCTCCTGGGTAGCAGTCATCCTGGAGTGCTGAGTGTTTCCCCCAGAGCACAGTTTGTTCAGACTGTGGGCAGAGGAAAAGACTGCTTTGCCAATATAGGCACATTTTTGGGTCATTTCAGTACCTCTGTCTGTCTGTGTGTGTGTGTGTGTGTGTGTGTGTGTGTGCACTGTTGCCTCTGATTTTTGAGGAGGCGTGCTGGGCTGAAAAAAGATACTCAGGACTGTCTTGGGAAAGCTGCCTAGATAACCATAGGCTGCAAATGATGGGAAGACTGAAAGACATAACCAGGCAGTCACATCTGTTTCTTCAGAATGAGACCTCACTTGACTCTGCTCTGATTATTTGTTGGTCTGGGGTCAAAGATGTCCAGATACAAACTGTAAGCTCAAGGTATCTAAATCCTTTATCTTGGGGGTGAGCCTCCAATGAATTCAGCAGTGGAGAGTTAGTAGTAAGAGGTGGGGCTACCAGACCAAAAACTACATGTGACCAGTGCTCAAGGATGAAGTTAAACAATTGTCCTGCTTTGGACAGCTCTGTTGGAGAAAAGTATGTGAATGCTTTGGCCTGGGTGAACTTCATATTGGTTGTATGGTTCCAGTGGAAAAACTCTGAGCCTTGCTTAGAAGGAAGGGGCAGGTTCCACTACCCAGAAAGGTAACTGTAATGTCCTAAGTGACTGACTTCCTGTCCTCAGGCATTGTGAGAGCCCAAAGTGAGTTTTTTTTCAAGCATGAGGATTTTGACATCTAATGAAAAAAGAAACACAAAAATATCATGAAGATAATCATGATGATGAAACCACAATTCCTGGGGATTTTCTTCTCCTTATTTCATTTTTGCTTTAGTATTTTATGAGTGGGCAGGGTTCCCTTCATATGGGCAAGGTTCCCTGATACCTGGCAGACCCCAAACATCTAAGGTCATTCCTGACTCAGGAAGTACTCTGTGGAGTCAAGAATGCCTCCCAGGTATCCTTAAAAATTCCAAGTCCCTAGAAGATTCTTCTATGGGGTCATCGTCCAGATATATAAGAGCACCTCTTTCGTGGGGACACCCATTCTGAGAGGTCTCAGCAGGTTGGCATGGTGAGCTTTGTGGCCTGCCCAAGCTGAGCAGGGGAGGATATTGCTCATTGTTACCCTCACAGGCACTAAGAGGTACTAAGAGATGATGGATCTGAGGACAATGTCCTTCCTTCTCTGAAAACTCTGCTTGAAGATGCAGAGGTTTAGATGGTGGACATCTGGTTGGAATCTGAGGTTCTAGCTCTAGTCAATTTGCTATTTGTATCTCATGACCATAAATCTAGTACTGTCTTAGTCTGGAGGGCTCTCAGCCTCAGCTTGGGTCTTCTCTTAGACTCCTGGATGCCTTGGGGGCCTCTTACTCCTTTGGGTGAGCATACTATAAGTGGTGCTTACATTTTATAAGCTCTGATGATTGGCATGTTCATTTCACTAGTGCTTGTTGGTAGCAGATATTTACATGGCCTGAGAAAAACAGCCCTTCATATTCTTATAAATATTGGCTACATTGATATCACAGTTTTCATGATGAGTACTGAGTCTTGATCTTAAGGTGGTCATTACATGTGGATAGAAGGAACCTGTCTACCTTTGAAACTGATACCTGTTGACTCTGTGGTCATTGTTATCTGCCAACCACATGCCCACCTGGATCCAAGTCTAAGGGAAGAGAGTCTACAAAACCATGATAGATACATTTCATCAATGACCCACTCTCCCTTTCCCACCATAGGAATACACCCATGAATTAATCTTGTACATCTTAAAAGCATTGCCTTCCTTTCCCTTGGGCTGCCCCACATGAATGAGGTGGGTGCACGAAACTTTCTTTTGTCAATGAGGCCAAGTAGAAGTTTGGCTCCTTTGACATTTATTTAAGTTTCATGGTGTTGGACTTTGAGACTGTGTGACCTGGTTGTATCTTCCAAGTGACTGAAGAATCGCAGAGTTCTGCATGGTCTCTGGGGCAGATAGCCTTACCTCCTTAGTGTGGAATGTGGGAACACAGCTCTCACTTGTCTGTCAACAACACAACATACAATGATTTGTCACAAAACAGTTTTTTTCCCATCTAATTTTCTAAAAAGTATTCATGAGAGAACTGGAAATATATGCTCTCTCCGTGTCTTCTTTTTAAAAATAGAACTGATAAGATAAAGAACTAAATTTGGCTGACTGGTATGAGAAATGTTTTCTTAAAACTAAAGTAAATCAAATTTGTGACTTCAAACAATGCCATTTAATATTGTCACATCTAGATTTCCCATCATTGGGATTAGGTCTGCTTTAAAATTACCAATGCTCCAACAACCTTGCCTCTGACTTCCCAGAGGACAGTTGGTCATCTGCATGTGGAGCTTCTAGCTAAGGGCTAGAGAGAGCCAGGGCCAGTGTAAATAAACACTGGCGGTGGTTCTAGGTTTCTTTCAGCACACCTATCCATCCTGAGTTCCAGACTAGAGGAACCATCAAGAGCATGTGAGTGTCCTCAGCAGCCAGGTCCCTCTCCAAGCTGGCAGCCTCACCTGACAGTCACCAGTGGGCTGAGCAGCCTACAGAATTTAGGGCTGCAGCACCAGAGAAGTCATATTTCAGTTGATGGGCTAGGAACGTTCATTTCTTTATTGCTCATCAATAAGCAGTCCTGTTCTAGCCACTTCCTAGGTGGATGCTGAATCCCAGAAGGCTATGTAGGAAAAAGAAGCTTTCTCTCTGAGAGCCCTGGCTATATGACCTACTCTCAAAACCCACAATATGTTTTTCTAGAACAGATCTGTAAGAGACTCTAGGGGATTTGGACGGGGAAAAGAGGTCATTCTCTGATGTTTCCTCAAAGCTATGAGAATAGTATAATTCTTAAAACTACTGCTACATACTTAATGGTCAGTATTATTTAGCAATAGTACAGATGTTTGCCAGCTGTACAATCTTTCTTACAGTTACTTGTACAGAGTCAGAGCAGTTCCAATGAAAC
The DNA here is from genome assembly GCA_004025045.1 of Sigmodon hispidus. NCBI lineage: Eukaryota > Metazoa > Chordata > Mammalia > Rodentia > Cricetidae > Sigmodon > Sigmodon hispidus. The sequence goes on from PVIH01013272.1 coordinate 38,933, forward strand.
TATTTATGGATCGAGATTTAATTATTTTCTTTTGAGACAAGGTCTCATGTAGCTCAGGCTAGTTCTAAACTCTCTATGTAGCTAAGGATGACCTTGAACTTCTGACCTTCCTGTTTCCACTTCTAAAATACTATAATAGGTGTGTGCTAATATGCTTTGTTTATGCAGTATGAGGGACCAAACCTGGAGTGTTGTGCACACTAGGGAAGCCTTCTACTCAGCAAGTTTTATCCCTGGCCCCTGAGATTTGTCTCCCAAATATTTATGGGTTGTTTTTCTCCTAACCATTTGTAAGTGTAAAAATTAGTGTTAACTTGAAAGAGTATAACAAGTTAGGCTCTCAGCATATTGGTATGACAAACTATTTCATAATAAAAACATCCCATACTTACAGCCTCATTACCTGGATTTGAGACCAGGATCTATCATTTACTGGCTTGAAGCTTGATGAAATTTTTGATGCCCAAACTCTACATGTGAATTATAGTGCTCATCCTCCTGTGGGTTAGAGTTCTACGAGCTAATTTGTGGGGGTGTTCTGAATTTACCACACAATGTCAGGTAAAAAAAATATTGTTTTGTTGTTAGGTATGTGCCGTCAGAACTAGACACATTGTCCAAGTCCCTCAGAAGCGTTCTTACCATCTTGACTTCTATATGACATTTTGAATTAAAAATCCCCTCTGAGACATCGAGGGTAGACATGTTGGGAAGAGGAATGTTTCATTCTATTCTGAATTACAAGGTGACATTTTCTTAAATACAGGTTGGACATAAAGTCTAACTCAAGTTAATGTTCTTCAACTGTGTTGTAATATCAATTGCTCTATTATGGCAATTTTGCTTATGTTTTTTAACTTTATAGTTGCCCATTGAATTGAAATCGTAGAAGTGAGACACCATAGTAATGTTGGTCATGTTGGGGGGGGGAGGGAGGTTCTGAGCTTTTGTGTTGTTTAGAGCATTTCTAAAGTCAGGGAAAGAAGTAGAAAGTTGACTTTTGGGAAGTTGTCTCAGTAGTGAGTGAGTCTGTATGCTTTCACGGTTCCTCTCAGCTAAAGTTTTCTCAGTGTGCTCATGGAATCTTCCAGAGCATTCTTGCTCTCTCCCTGTTTCACACCCTGGTCAAACAGTCTCCAAACACTCCAAAGATACCATCTTAAATTCAAACAGAAAAGCAAACAGGTGCGGGAAAGACATAAAAATTGTGAACATCTAGGCTTTAAAATGAAGCCACAATTAAATTTAGAGTCTAATGGGAAAAAGGCGTGTCAGAGTTCTGTTTTGGTTAAACCTGTAAGAGAAAAGTTGTGCTTAAGAAATAGGTCGACACTTAGATACAGTAGCTAGATTTCTGTTAGGAAACTCAGGTACTAAATTAAATCCCTAGGTCTGAAATAGAGAACAGAAGAGTGGGACATAGAGGAAGGGGGTAAAGGAAGAGTGGGCTCTACCTCATGGATATGGGGTCACAGCCACACCCCAACATGATGTTCATAAGGACCTGAAAAGGATAAACTGATTCTAATGTGTTAGCACAGGCCTGCCATGTGCCCAAAGGGCTGCTGGAAACAAACAGCTGTATTGATTACATAAAGTCAATCTCTAAATGAATAGGTACTCTTCCTATTGGAAAAGTATTGGGGGGGTCAGTATATCAAGGACTGCCAGGATCTCCTCAGCCCCTCCCTTCCAGACCAACCTCAGGAAGCTCATTTGCTCTGTCATATTGGGGTCAACCATGACAACTGTCACCCTTAAGTTCCAGGATCTTATCTGGCCAATGGATCTCACTGTGCTTTATGGGAAAAAAAATCACTTGGAGACACTAACCAAGCATCCCAAAATATCAAAAGAGGAGAAGGGTGGAGTGAGGGGAGAGAGAGAGAGAGAGAGAGAGAGAGAGAGAGAGAGAGAGAGAGAGAGAGAGAGAAAATAAGAGAGGGAGAGAGAGCTCTCTACTGGTTACAGATCAATTGGTGCATTTATAGGCTTATGTATTTTCATAGCACTACTGGTGGAGAGAGGGACTGGGGATTGTGGACTAGAAAGAGGAGGCATTGGGGGTCCCTTTTGCTGAATTATCTTAATGAAAAGTCCCATTGACTACTTGCTGCTTAGAAAATTCGGTCATAATGACCTTCTTTCACATTTTTAACAGGAGACACAAAATACACTGTTAAACCGTTTTCTCAGTGACCATAGAAAAATAGACACATTTGATAAGGACAGTCTAATAAAAGGTCCTTCAGGAGAGCCCGCCTTTAAAGATTTCAAGCTTGTGTCACACATGGGATTTTGTTCCACTTTTGTTACCAACCACAGTGACACTGAGACCATGAGAGGCAGAGAGACCTGCCATCAGAGTGCCCTGCGGAGGTCACAGCATGGCCATGCAAGTGACATGTGTTGCACAGGCCTATTGTCCAGGTGTGCTGAAGAGCAGGCAAGAAGCCATCAACTTCAAAGCTGCTCTTTCAACCCATCAATACGGGCCTTTTATCCTTCAAACCAGTAATAGATTTTAAAAGGCCCAAGGAGTCTTCAAGAGCTGGGTCAGCAGACAGTTAGCAGGCTCTCTCCACCTTTCTTTGTGCTACACTGGCCCTTCTCTGGGCTGCTGCAGATTGGTGCCCCAAAGCAGGGCATCTTTCATAAGGCTAAAACAAGGTCAGGCAATGGGATCTCCCATAGCCCCTTGGGAATTGTGTCAGGCTCCCTACTCCACCATCTCCTGCTTAGAGTGTGCAGAGTGAACCCATGCCAAAAGGAAAGGCTGGCAGGCAGGGAGGGGGCTACAGCCAATAGCTTTGTTTTCCAGAGTCAGTGCCAGAAATGGTTGTTTGGGTGGCAAGATCTCTGCAGAGGATAGGAACAACCTAGATGTTGGATAGAAGAACCACTTCCCATAATTCCTAGGGCATCGTTCTTATAGACAAGGAACCCAGACTCTAGCAAAGCCCTCTACAGTCTGGTCAGGGTTAGGGTTAGGGAAACAGCAAGACAGCTGGTTTGACCTCTTTGACCTCCATGGTGCAAAGTTTCAAACTGAGGACATCTGTAGGAGCTGAAATAAATTTAGATCCCTCTGAGGCATACTTATGATGGTCAACGGTGTTAAAGAACAGTTTATAAATGCAAAATCAACGAGAAAGATCAGTTACAGTGCAAAATCTCCACCTGCCCCTGAGCTCATTCAACATTCCCTTTCTAGTCGTTACTTTTGTTTCCTTTTGAACTTAGATTATCACACATGTTGCCTGCCTTCTTTTGTCCATTCTTTCCTGTCTTCTTTGAAGGTTAAAATGAGATAGAAAGGTTTGATTGTTGTTGATATTTGTGCTCTTTTGATTGACACTTGGATTAGATTTCAAATATCAGAATACTCTGGCACTCTAGAGGAATTTGCTACAAAAACTGTCATCGACTCTTTGTTTGCCAAGTTCTGGCCATTTCATAATAGTAACAACAATAGTGAAATGGTAAGGACAGGCCCCGAGGCAAGCATGCCAGGTGAAGTCAAAGGGCTAGAGGTTGGCGATGCAATGCTGTTAATACGCCCACTGCATGCCTTCCTGAAAGCCATGTCTTCACATGCGAGCTGTCTTCTGCTGACTTGCCCCATGAGGAGCCTGCACTTCCTCACGACTACACAGAAGAGCAATCAGTGGTTTTACAGAAAGGCCCCTAAACTTCTGCATTCCCAAATTCATGGGAATTGTCACGTGGGGCTGTACTACAATTCTGTTCCTAGTCTCCCAGGCTAGTCTGAGAGACTCTTGTTTTCTGTAAACAAATGACATCCATTTTGTAAATGTGTCACAGTATATTAGCATTTTGGATGGTGGATCTTGCCATCTATTAGACCTGTGGACTGTCCCCAGACCTATGGCTTATTAGATTCAACAGAAGGGTCCCAAGGGAACAGAATGGTACCCTAGCAACTATCAGCTTGGGACCAGGAACAAAGGCCATGCATTTAGAGCCATCAGTCTAGGAGATCAAAATAATCAAAAGACACAGATAACAAAACAGAAACACTTACTGTACATTGGGAATCTTTTTTTCTTCTTATTTGTAAAGTTATATATCTAAAGCTACATGAATGATACATCTATGTACATTATTAGGAGTTCTACTCCACAGTACCTCTGTGCATGCTGAGCTTTGTTTACTAATTTTCAAAAGAAAATAATTTCATAGGGCAGATCTATGTACAGTGGTCAATCCTTGGCTCACCTGGGTCCTGTATCTTCAGTGTCTGTGTGGGCAAGTGTCTGCCCTGTGCTAGGTGAGATAGACTGGGCTCTATAAAACCTAAGGGACTATTCTGTGTGACCTATGGCCATGGTAAGCAGGTGACCTTTGTGACACTGCGTAAAACCCTTGACAGCTCTTTTGAGTGATTTGTATTGAACAATGAAGTAGGTAAGTGGCTAAGTCTCTCTTGTGTGTGGAGACCAGGCTTGGGCCACAAATGAAAGTTCCCTGTACTTGAACCAAAATCCAACTGCTTGTCCATCTGAACATCTGAAAGAGGGCAGGTAGGCATTTTACACCTTGATGATTTGTTTTCTGGGAATGCCAAAATTAAATATGAACAAATCAAGATCAAAGTAAGAGAGACAAACGGGGGAAATGAGAGAGAAGGAAGGGTCATGTCTGAGAGGGAGGGAAAGGCTGACCCCGCAGGGCCTACACTTTGGATTCATTCTCTAGATTTGCCACGTCACCATTCCTCTCTGTCTGTTCTTCTGGGTTCTTCTCTTCCTCTTCTGTCTCCAGTTCTGCATGTTGGTTCAGTTTGCTGGACACAGACCAACTCAGGGGCAGCTCTGCCCTGTTAGCCAGCTCGGCTAGCTCTTTGGCACTAAGGGATGGGGTGCTGGTCTCATAGGTCTCATGGAAGCTGTTATAGTCAACTTCATAGAACCCATCTTCCAGTGTTAGGACGGGTGTGAACCTGTAGCCCCACAAGATCTCACTGGTGATGTAGGAGCTTCGAGCTTGGCATGTCATTCCTGTGGAGAGGAGAAAAGGAGCTTTAGGATACACAAGTTTGGGATTTTCAGGGCCAGGGAGACTCAGGGACCCAAGCATAGCTGTTATGTACAGATGTTTCTATTATATAGTGACCTGTATAGGAGGGTGACAGCTATGGAGCTATCTTTCACATTGTAGATACATGCCATGAAATTTCAGGACTTTTTGAAACTGGCAAACTGGGTTTAACCCCCCATATTCAACATAAATGTGGTGTGGGAGATTACTGACTCCATAAAGTTGTCTTTTGACTGCCAGAGGTACATGCATCCTTTTCACACACAATCAATCCACACACTCACACCAACATTAATAAATAACACAATTTAAAAACTTATAACTTGATACAGTGCAGAGAATACATGACTACAGAGTGTTTAGCCACATAAAGGACATCTATATCACACTCCTTCCTCCCAAGGCTCAGTGACCATCACAGAAAATGAGACAGAAAGATTATAAGAGCCAGAGGTTCAGGGAAGACTGGGACAGAATCTTCTGGACACCACAGGATTGTTACACCTATGAGCTCACAGCAGCTGTGGCTGGCTGCAGAAGAACTACACAAAACCAAGCCAACTAATATCCTAGCTTGGAAATTGAGAGTTTCATGAGCTCCCACCTCTGACTGAGGGGTTATAGACAGCTGATGACTTTGAGGGTGAGGGAGAGTTAGTTTTTTTCCAGAGAGTTGTTTCTGGTGGGTTGACCACATTCCAGTGGATGACTGCACAAACAGAAGTAATGAACATAATAAATCGAGTTAAGCAAAAAAAGAAGACATTAATTGGTAGTAGGTAGGAAGGATCTGGGAGAATTTAAGGGGAGGAGTTGGTGCTGAATATGATTAAAATACATTGTATGGAATCTTCAAAGAATTAATAAAAATGTTTTTTGCATAATCACAAATAAAACAAAATAGTTATGGAAGCCAAAAGGCATGTAACAGGCTCCCAGATCTTAGCACAACTGACACCATGATGGAAGTTCCATTCAGGCCATAAAACTCAGCACTTAGATAGTAACACCTGTTAAATAAAAATCAAGACTTAATTCATCAAAGTCTATAGTTCTGAGAAAGTCTCTAAATGTACTAACCTTGCTTTTTGGCTTCTATAGTTCTGCTTCTGGCTAGCTGTGCTTGTCAAATGAAGTGTGTAAACTCAGTATATAGTTTTTGTGTTTAACAGCTCACCCTGTGAAAGGCTTGTTACTTCATTAGGGTTCTGAACACCGGTGTAGTCACCAGCAGGATAACATAAATTTTCTATTGGCTTCAAGCCATGCCTGAGCATTGTTCTTTAGTGGATACTCTACAATAGGCAATGAGAAGACAGTTTTCAAAGCACTGAAAGAAGATTGTCAACCAAGAATTTTATACCCAGCAAAACTATCCTTTATGAAATGAAGGAGAAATGAAGACACCCAGTGAACAGAAGTGGAGAAGTTTCATTGTTAGTAGTTTTGCACTGCATGGGATCACAAAGGCAGTCATCCAGGGAAACAAAAGAAATCTCGACAATAACTTAAATCCATATGAGGAAATAGATATTGGTATAGAGAACTATGAAGGAAAATACATTTTTTACATTATAATTTTATGATAACAATTATGTTACATTTTATAGTATACCATAGTTTATTTACCCAATAAAACAAAGCCACTCAAAAGTGTATATCTGTGCCAATCTCAGCCTGGGAAGGCTTAGCCTTGATAGTGTAACTTTCACACCTGCCTATGCAGACCCAGTCACATTCAAGGCTTTTATGGTTACTGTTGAATTTGGATCATCCCTGTCCCTGCATTTAAAAATCAACAGAGAATCTGCAGTACTGCCCTATCAACTCATTGTCCCTGATCTGAGATCAAAGAAATGGGAAAACAATAAAAACAGAACCAAACTTCCACTCAGCAGGGGCAGGCTGGACTTTCACAGAAGATACACAATCAACAAAAGAAGTCCATGTATGTGTGTGTGTGTGTGTGTGTATGTATGCATGAATGTATGTATGCCAACAATAATAATTAAGGAGGTAAGAATCCAAGAGGGGGTGAGAGCATGCTAGATGTTGCAGGGGAGAGGAAAGGGTTGAAATGATGTAAGTACCATATTTCCAGTTTATTTTCTGGGGCAGGGTTTCTCATTGAGCCTGGAGTTCACCAATTTGGCTAGATGGCTGGCCAGTAATCCACAGGGCTTCTCCTGTCTCTACTTCTCCCATATTGGAATTACAGGCATGCACTTCTGTGCCTGACTTTTTATTTTATTTTTTATGTGACTTCTGGGGACTGAATTCAGTCCTCATGCTTGTGAAGAAGCACTTCACTGTGGAGCCAACTCTCCAGCCTCATTTTTCTAAAAATTATTTAATCTTACAATTTCTTTACCGAGAACTTCTCTGAGTCCCTAGTGAATTTCTCAAGTGTTCCAGAGAAGTACAAGGAAATAGCCTGTCTTTGAGTATCCACCTTATTTCTAGATAAAACCACAAGGGTAAGCAGTGTAAGGCTCACTTCATTTCAAAGCCACAAAAACACACAGACATGCAACCAAGGGATGTGTAGTGAAACCCTGGAGCAGTTTCTGCACAATTTAAATTTAGAAGGCAAAGCTCTAATTTTAGATTCAGTGACAAGTTACAATGGGAGAGGCCTGTGTGTAGAACAGTGACATGATGAAAGCCATCCAGAGAAAGCCCCTCGGGACACAGCCAGAGGTGTCAGCAGCAGACAAATAATGCATCAAATCTGCCTAGAGAATAAGACTGCAGTAAAATAAGCCACTCTGCTTCTGAATAATGTAAACTAGATCTACATTGCTGAAAATCCAAAACAAAGAGGGACTCCATTAAAGATGCTTTGCCATTTCACTTTGAAGACTGGGCTATGTGACAGGCTGTTTTCCTTTCCTTACCTTCATGCCCATCTTAGGAAGAGCTGTATCAATCAGCAAGTCTATAGTGTTGTGTATAATGTTGTGCATGGCTGTGCTAGAGTCTCAGCACTGGCTGCCAGCTTGGGAGCATGGTGCTGTTGACTCACTGAGCCCAGCATCAGATGGAAGCAGTGCAGTCCAAATGAACATAGATTGTGAACATAGCTGAATCTGGTCATGAAATACAGCCACCTTGCTTTATGCACAGGCTCAGAGTCCCTTCAATACATATTGAGCCTTCTCAGTGCCTCCAAAGCACACCATGCTTTTTCTAACCTGGGAGTCCGTGGTGACTGGTTTACACTATGCAGAAACAAATGGAAATGTACATCTTAAAGAATGACCCAAGGAAAGACATTCTATATCTGTACTCTTACTGTTGAGAAAGAAATTGGTGCATTCATAATTTAAATACTGAATCAAGTAATAATGTTATTTACTGAATGCTGCTGTGTGTGTGCCAGGAACTGGATGCTGTGAGCTGATGTTTTCTGGCACCACATCTGGGCTGGAGATTCTAGAGAATGATTGCCTGGCTAGAACTACATGATTGTGGGAGAGTTCGAATATTGCAGATTAAAAGCCCAAATTATCTGAGACTATTTTGGTCCCCATCATAGTCAATTATATTGACCTAACAGCTAATTATGGCTATTAGATAAAACTCTTCTAATGTATTAACTTAGCAGGCTGCTAGCTTCTACTAACTTGAGAGCTAAGAGCATCATCAGATGGCATCTAAGAATTGGAGAGGTTATCCTGCTTGATGGGCACTCATTCTGCCACTCCCTGCACCCCTGCATTGGTATGCTTGGTTGAGCTTTGGTTTACAGCTGTCTTTCATTCTTTAAAGTTCCTGTAGCTACTTCCACAATGGAACATGCCATTCAGGGAAACTTGAATCCAGATTCTTGGGCCATAGTCACTCAGGTAAACTGTGGCTTGATCCCTTTGAAGATGAGCCCTGCTTTGTAAGCATGAGTCATCTCATCCATGCAACAGCCCCATAAGTAGATGTGTCAGCCATCTTCAGTCTACAGGTGAGCAGACTAACTAGAGAGAAGCTAAGCAACTCTGGACAGCACAGTGTTTTGGGTTCAATGGTGTGGGTCTGAACTTCATGTCTTAAAACCCCCAGTGTATATGGTGTTTGGTTCTCACAAGATGGGCCCATTACCCTTATTACCTCTCTAGTAGAGAAAAGGTTAGGCATGGCAGCACATGTCTATAATCATAGCACTTGGGAGGTAGGGGTAGGAGGATCAGGAGTTCAAGGTCGTTCTTGACTGTACAGTGAATTCCAGGCTAGCCTGGGCGACATGAGATGAGACTCTGTTTAAAAATTAACATTGGGGAAATAAAGAAGGGCAAGAGACACCAGGATGTGGGCATCTTCTTCCTGCCTCAGGCATATGCAGAAGAGGCTGTGTGAGGACCCACCCAAAAGATCACTGTTCACAAGCCAGGAATAGAACCTGTCCAGGGGCTACTGTAGATAACCTCTCCTGAATGCTGGTACCCAAATAACCAGCCAGAGGCTTAATATTAATTAAAACTGTTTGGTCTATGGCTCAGGATTCTTACTAATTAGTTCATTCATCTTAAATTAACCCATTTTTAACACTGTCTCAGGCTTTACCTGTGTTCCATTACATCTTACTCTCTGGTGACTCACAGCATCTGTCCTGACTCCACCTCTCTTTTCTCTGCATCTCTCTTGTGTAGGCCCCTGCATGACCTTTCCCTGTACTCTGAGCCATGAGGCAAGGCCTGTGGATTGCTGGCTGTACATTCTGTGCTTAACACCCAGTTTCAGTAGGTTTCTGGTTTCCTGCCTGTGGGGGTTAGAGCAGGTGAATTAAGTTAAAACAGGTGAGTTTAAGTTGTTTACCTCAAGTTAGTAACTTTCCAGCTACCTGGGGAATTTCCATCTGTGCTCTGCTCCAGGTATTTAAGCCTGATCTCGAGTCTTAATAAACAGCATTCGGAATTCTCCTTGCACGTTCCGCCCTGGGTATTTGGGTATTTGACCTGGAGTCTCAATAAATGGCATTCTCATTGTATGAATGACTCAGGAATCTTGTGTCTTTTAATCTCCAGGCCAGTGCCCTACTCGCCAATGACCCCTGTAGCACAGGCGTTTCAACATGGCTTATATTCTATTTTGCCATAGGCCAAAGCAGCTTCTTTATTAACTAATGGTAGCAACACATATTCACAGTGTACAGAAAGACTGTCCCACATCACGCTGCTGCTGCTAGGGTGCAACTCTTGTGCTTCTGGCCTCTAGAGCTATTGGAAAAGCCTGCTATGGAGTCTTCATGGCTATGGCACTTTGCTCTGGCCACCTGCCCACCACAGTGAGAGGAACCTGGGAAGATCAGACACAGGAATCTCATCTGAGAAGCTGGCTTCAGAGCCTGTGACATTTTCATAATACTCATCAATTTTTAAAGACAGAGACCATGTGCTAATTTTGATCTGTGTAACTCTTACAGCATCCTACACTTTAAGATTTCTAATGTAACAGCCAAAATAGTGTACATTATATGAAATAAAGTAGAGTGCATTTGAGTCGTGTAGGAATGCCATCATGGGTGGTAACTACAGCCAACCTACCCCTGCTCACTGTTTGCTTCAATGTGCTTCTCCCATCATCTACTTTTTCCTCTACCAGATGTTCTCTAAGCTTCCCCATATTCCCATCCTTCTTTTGTCTTCCACACACATTCTGTATCTTCTACCAAGATTGTGTGTGTGTACTAACTACCAACTTGGGAAATGTCAAAGCAACATCTATCTATCTATCTATCTATCTATCTATCTATCTATCTAGTGTGTGTGTGTGTGTGTGTGTGTGTGTGTGTGTGTGTGTGTGTGTGAGAGAGAGAGAGAGAGAGAGAGAGAGAGAGAGAGAGAGAGAAAGAGAGAGAGAGAGAGAGCAAGAGAGAGAGCAATGTCAAGTTTTTTCTCTGATTGCCTCTACTTTATTACTGAGGTAGGGTCTCAGTAATAGAACTCCTGGATTAGGCTAGTTCCTCTAGGCAGCCTACCCTAGGGACATCATTCACTGACTTCCAAATTCTGGGGTTATATGCTGGCTATAGTACCCTCCTGGGCTTTTACTGGGTGTTTGGTATCTGAACTCTGGTCTTCATATCTGCATGGTAAATGCTCTCATGGATGGTATTACTTTCTTGGTTTCTTCTGAATGGTTTTTTCATTTATACACAGGAAGGCCCCTGATTTTTGTGACTTGATTTTATATCCTAATACTTTGATGAATGTGTTTGTCTGATGTAGGAGATGTTCTCATGAGATCTTTAGGGTGTTAATATATGAAAGAGTTAAAATGGAGTTATGATATAATGGAGTAATACTGTCCTTACTAGACACCTCAGGCTAACAAAAAGTCCACACTCAAAAGTGGGTTACCTCATTTGAAGTTATTAGTCAGTGATGTCTCATAGACCTCCAAATATTACAGGTAACTGACCATGTGTTTTGTTACCCTCCAGAACCTGAGAGTAAGGCCTACTGCTGAAGATACCGCATAGTTTGAGCCATAGAACATAGAGAAATAAAGCCGTCACTCACTTGGAAGCATTTCCCTCCTAGAAAAGCTTTTGTAGTGCTAGAAAGTGCTATGCATGCTATCAGAGGAGAGAAGTGATCATTGATCTTACCCAGCTGTGAACCCTGGAGGATGCAATAATGCTGGCAATAATGGCATAAATGTATGGGAGTAACCAACCACTTCTGATTTAATTAAGGACCACTCCACAAAATAAAACCAGTAGCCGGGACCATTATCTGGCCAAGAATCTGTGGCTAGAAGGGTCATATACCCTAGGGGAGAACCTATAACTGTTAGTCTACTAAGTAGACCTGGCAGTAAACTGACACCTAAAGACTTCATTATACCTAAAGATCAGTGCATCTCTCAGCCTTCATCAGAGATGTTTTTATTTGCAGTAGATGGTTATTAACCAAGAGACTTATAATTGGCTGAAGTGTAGAGAGTAAGAGATGGCAGAACCATCAACCCCCAATGAAAATCCACATCACACTCTCTTCTCCAAAACTCAAAGATCATTGCCTAAGAGATTGTGGGAAGACTATAATGGCCAGAGGCTGAGGGAAACTATAAGGAAACAGTGTTCTTGGGACACAGCAGGGCAACTTCACATATGAATCCACAGTAGTTATGACAGCATGCGCAAGACCTATGCAAGCTCAAGCCAGGCCAAATCCTAGCATGGAGAGGGCAGTGAGCAAGAGGAGCTATTGGCAGTTAGTTGCTGGGAGAGTCAACTTTTCTAAGAGAGTAGCTCCTGCTAAGTCAACCAAGTATCCAAGTGTATATGGACAACACAAACTGAACTTAATAGGTTAACAAAAAAGACACAAAGTTGGGTGGGTAGGGAGAGTGGTGGACCTGGGAGGAGACGGCAGATGAGGTAAACATGATCAAATACATTGAATGAAATTCTCAGAAAACCAATAAAAAAGGAAAAAAATCTTTAAAAGTTCAAGTAGTGAAAACACACATATCTGTGCCAAGAGCTCATGAAATACCTTTAACTCAAATCTCAAGGCCTGATTCATCTGCAGTTGGCTCCATTCTGTCTGTTCTTTTTCAACAGCACCATCCTGAAGCCCCAAACCCTGCACATTTTTCATTTTCCCTATGCTACAAAGCAGGAAACAGTGTCAGAATCAGCACCCCAATAATTCTGCTGAGTAACTTCTCATGCAAGACTCAGATCCCAAACTAAGGACCCAGCATCCTTCCAGTTAAAACAGGAAAATCCACAGGCTCTTATTCAGACTGGAAAGTCCCTAGTACACACCACATCACCATCACGTGAACCAGAGGCTGCCACATGCACCTGGGAGCCAGTCAGAAACTTCCCCCCTTTCAGAGGTTCCTCCCTAACAGAATGTCTGTCAATCAAAAACAGTCTCAGTACTTCCTCCATTCAGTGTCTTAAACCAACTCTTCTCAAAATCCTTCATTCTTATAGAAGGAAAATGTTGGTAACTGGCGGTCTTGCACACTCTGGGTCCACAGCTTTTTGTGCATTCTCTCCATGTCTTTGCTTTGACACCACTGTCCACAAACTGTGGTGAATGTGAATTTTCTTTCCAACCTCAGAATATTCTCAGTGAGGTCATGCAATCAATCTTACATCTAAATCTGTCTTAGCATCTTCTCTTTTTATTTTGGTCATGTTGCCCATTAGGCAACTAACTGGGTTCATTTGTTCCTGTTCACCTTCTTCTTTAGGGACTGACTTTAGTCTTTTTTTTTTTTTTTTTTTTTTTTTTAAAGTCATAAACCACTTGCATATTAAGAAACTTGGTCAGCCCTAAATGATTTACCCAGCAAAGCCTCACTCCGATACCTCTTTGTCCCATTTTCTCCCCATCTTATTCCCTATTCTTACCCTGTGATGGAGGGACAGATGCCAGGTCCCTTTTGCTCATCTGTATTCATTGAGTGTGCTCATCTCCCTTTACCAAAAGTGGGCACCTGGGCAAGGGCAGGGCTCCATCCTGAGAAAAATGGAGACAGGCTGTAGAGTGGCTATGTGATCCTGGCAGGTGACACAGGGCCATGCTCAGTTGCTCATCTGTTATTGCTGAGAAATAATGTCCAGGATAGAGGTACAAGGTGGAATTTCACACCTGAAGCTCTTAGTGCAGGTGTAAACTGTGGGTCCTTAAAGAGACGGAGTTTTGTTTAAAGAGCTTTCAGATTTCAGGTGGAGGGTTTTACCACTTGAAGGTGGGACAGGAGGGTCAGGAGTTCAAGGTGAGCCTTGGCTATGTTATACATTTGAAGTCAACATGAGATGCTGTCTCAAAAACAGCATCAGAGTTTGCAGGTTGTCTGAGCTGTGCTGACCTTGTGGAGAGTTGGAATATTGTAGATCTAGAAGTCGATGTTGTACTGAGCTGTGTTTTGTCTCTCTCTGGAGCTGTTAGTTATTGGCCTCTGGCATTTTTGTGGTTCCTGGGTTTTAAACTGAGGCCACGCTGGTGGTCTTCTATCAGACTCAGGCTGGGGATTCATTGGTATTGAATCCTGGAGGGGAGCTACTGCCTTGCTGAAGACAGAACCTGAATCTTATAAGGGATTTCCTCACCATCGTGTCTCCCTACTTAAGATTCTACCAAGTTCTTTTGTGATTATAGGGGCTTTTCTAATCTCTTCACAGGAGAAACCCCATTCTCAAGGACCCATGTCACTTTGAATGACTTCAGTTTGTGTCCCTAGAGGATATGGCATTTGTGTTTTGGCTTTGCATAAACTGTTTATTTTTTCAGAGTTGTGATTATTTTCTGGCAAGACAGGTCTCTGCCTGAGGTCTGCTTAGCAAGTGTACCAGTGTCCCCTTCCCGTTCCTTGGTGGCCTGTGAGAACAGTCGCTCTCATTGTGGACAGAGCAGTGTTGGTCAAGAGTGTTGCTCCTCACAACAATGTCTTGTCTTTTGCTGACTGGTTCATAGAGGAGCCCTGAGGGGAGTGATCTGGCACCACCTGTCTCTGCTTGTTGTTGATGTCTGGCCTGCCAAGTACATGTTTCTCTGGACAGCTCCTAGTTCTCTCTAGTGCTCAGTGGTCAAGATTCATCTCCACTATCTCCTGGTATTTAGTTTTTCAGGTTGCCACTTTGACCATTTTACTCCAGGACCCTTTAGGGAATCTGATGAGATGCGCAGATCCCTGTCTCTTAAACGCATGTTGTACAGGAGTATCCTCTGCCACCACCTGCCTGAGTTCAAGCACAGCTGGTCTTATTGACTGGTTTTGTATTGTCATTCCACACCGAACAAGGGGCAGGGAGGATTTTGATTATCTGGCTACTTTTCAACCAGCTGTGTTCAGTTCTGTGTACACGGCTTCAAGGAGGGGCTAGAAGTGTATAAGTTGAGAAAAACTAGGAGGGGTGTCCATTTCTGTGGTTATCATCTTCCATACTTAGCTGGTGCACATCTTTCACTATACTGCAATGGTCAGACTGGTCTTAGGCCTTAGTAGGGGCCCTGAGGGAAGGAAATCTGACTTGCACTCATCTTGACTCCTTACCTCAGTATCATGTTTGATAATGTATACAATTAATATTTGGAAATGACTAAATAGACAAAAGAATACACATGATGATATTTGTATACATTCATGAAGTGTTATTGATATTATAAATAAAAAATCAGGAGTCAGATATTAGGGTTAAAAGCCCTGAAAGATCAGAGGAGCCTGGGAGCAGCCATAGTCAATTCCGACCTCCCAGGGTTTCTCAGACCAGAAAGTGTGAGAGCTCACTCAGCCCCGCCTTACCACTTCCTGTCTCCAAACCTCTCCGGTCATCTAGTGACTAGCTCCACCCTCTGACTCCAAGCAAACTCTTATTCGTCAGAACACAATCAAAATACCACACAACACATTCATCTTAAATTAATTAAAAACCTGTATTGTATCAGGGTCTTGGATGGACTCTGAGGGTAGAAATATTATGGTCCCCAGGTTCATCAAAGTCAACTTCTGCTGAGAATGAAGTAGACATTCAAGTGAATGTAAAATTACAATTGTGGTAAATATAAGAATGAAAAATAGATTCTTTTCATATGACCACAAAAAGGGCCACTTGTGCTCAGATGTGAGAATTAATAAATATGTCCCCAAGGGTATAATATTTGAGGTGAGACTTGGAATCAAGCAAGAGAGGGATGGGGCAGGAGGAAGGTCTCTGTGAGCAGAATGACTATTAGGAAACAGATATCTATTGAAAGAGGCGCCCCGGGCCATTCCAGAAACTAGTGCATGTGGGATAAGGTGGGGGACTTGATTCCAGATGACAGTGTTGCTCAGGCTGTGGAAGGGAAACACCTCGGGGGAAGGAGGGTAGGAAGGATAAGCAGGTTACTCAACAGTACAATAGCGACGACACCAGAGACCCCAAGGGCTAAGGAGAGAACCGCACAGCGTTCACTGCTCTGACTGTTGGCCAAGGAAACATCACATTTTAGATTTTCCTGGAGGAACCAGTCTGGAGAGAAATCATTTGGGGTTTGAATTTTGCCCGTGTTACTGCTATTCTTGCTGACTTGTGTTTCTGATGGCCTGAACCTATGCTTCATGGAGTGGTGTAGAAAGACTGAGATGAGGAGTCACGTCAGCCATGACAGGCTGCAGGGTACATGCTTTGCTCCTGAAGTTACAGGGTGGCTGTGAAAGCAGAGTTTCTATTGGAAGAAATAAAGCTTTCTTGAGAGAAAACAAAGGACCTGGGGTTTCCAGAAGTCACATGTGTGAGAGCAGATTTCCTAATGACAGGATTCCAGCACTGCTAAGGTTTTTAAGAAGTGGCCTCCAGCCCCCAGCCCTGGGCCTGATCTACACATAGTAAAAAGGTCAAAGTGGGAAATCTGAAATTTAAGGAGAATTGAAGAATGTTACAGATTCAAGGAAGATTCTGGAAGATTCCAGGTGTGGCAGAGCTACCCGGGTCCAGAGAAACCTCACCATTGGAAGTTTTCAGCAGGGACCTGAAATCTATTATTATCTATTATTCATCTATCTGTCTATCTATCTATCTGTCTGTCTATCTTTCTATATGTCTATCTTTCTATATGTCTATCTATCTATATGTTATCTATCATCTTTCTATCATCTATATGTTTATCTATTAATGAATCTATCAATCATCATCTGTCTAACTATTATTTATAAGAGGCTCTAATGGTAGTGAAGAAATAGACTTGCCATTGAGAGTAAGAGCAAGTTTCTTTCTTCCATGCCCTTATATAGGCTGCCAGCAGAAGGTATGCTTCAGATTATCTGGATTAGAAGTGTGTCTTCTTGCTTCAAATGATTTAATTAAAAAAAAAATCTTCACAGGTATACTTAGCCACTTGAGTTTTAGTTAATTTCAGTTGTAGTCAAGTTGACAACCAAGAATAGCATCACATTTGCCATGTCATCTCGGGAGTTCAGATCCTAGCACCTGTGTAGAAGGCCATGCTTGGCGCATCTGTAACCCTAGTGGAGAACAGAAAAAGATGGGTTTCTGGGGCTCACTGGCTGCCAGAGTAGTCCAGGTTCAGTGAGAGACTGTCTCAAGGGATTAAGTAACAAGTAATAAGTGACATCTAATGGTTTTCTCTGGCTTCAATGCACATACACAGGTGGCATGCTTCATGTGCATATAACGTGACACATACCACACACACATGCACAAATGCACATACATATCACACACAGACCCACAAGCATGCATACACACACACACACACACATCCCCCTCTCACAGAAGGTGAGTTATTATTAAAGGGAAAATTTAAGTTTCTTTTTTTTGGGAAATAAGATATTTAAGAGCAGTTAATTTCTATCTCAGAGAAATGAAGTCAGTTCCATTTACATATCTCAAGTGTTGTGTCTATAAATCATAATCTATCTTGAAGCAAATTTTAAAAATTTGACTTGGAATTCTTAAAAGCCTTCCTTTGCAAATTAGACTAAAAATGTAATGAAAACACCTTCATTGAAGCAGAGCGGAGCCTGGGATTCTGACAGCCTCTGGCTAGTTAACAAAGCTCCAGTGGGGTAGTATAGCTCCTTATTGTTTGCCTTCAGCAGACTTTAGGATTTCACACACACACACACACACACACACACACACACACACACACACACACACACACCTACCTCAAATAGACCTCTATGTTTGAGTTTGATGACTAGATAAATGAAGAGATTTACTGTGGAGAAGAGGCAAGGTTTACTGGGGAGGGATGTTCTCATGGGCCCATTTGATGGGCCTCTGGGTTCTCACCTAGTGTACCAGTTGATGGTTCTAGCAGCAGGTTTTACGCTTATGAGAAAACCATTGTTTCTCTAGCAATGGAGAGTGGAAGACAGAAGAGGCATCTCTAGACCTCATTCCTGATCCTGATCTCTGGACCCCGTATTCCCCCTCTGTTAGATCTTGTCTAGAAGGCCTAGTATATGCTCTTGAACCAACATAGTTAACATTTCCCCTTCACACTGGCTTCTCACTTCAATCTGGAATTCAGCCAATTTATTATTACTTGGACCCAATTTTTTTCCTGGTCCCAGCATTCAATCTTAATGCACATGACTGCTGCAACATTTGGAACCTTTTGGCCCCCACCGCTCTCTGCCATTCTTCTGCCCATCTCCATTCCTCCACAGCATCTCCTCCCAGCCCTTCCACTCTCCTTGGTAATCAGCTCCTGGTGTGATTCAGGAGTGAGTGCCTTACCTCAGATGAGTAGGATATGCTCTGTGTTAGTTAGGTACTGGTCAGAAAAAATAAGACCTGAGAAAACAGCGTAAGGGGAGATGCGGTCTCGGACTTTGGTACATAGCTTTCTTACCCTGAATTCCTGGGCAGTTGTCATGGTGTGAAAGTATGAAAGGAGAGGTCTTTTGTAGAAGATAGGAAACAGAGCAATACACGAAGGATTTCCAGGAGACAGCCCTGGTCACTGACACCTTCTTTCACACACCCCAGTAATGACAACATATTAAGAACCCACTAAGAGATCAATCCCTTCATTGAGTCAGAATCCTGGGAATGCCATTACAGACACTGTAGAGGCAGGCAGGCTTTACTAATCCGGGCATTTTAAAATTAAATCAAACTGATAATCAGAATCTATCACCACATGCTTCCAGAATGAAATGTGAAGTTCCTACAGCAATTTTTTTTTTTTTTTTTTTTGGCATTGCTACCTACCCTAGGATAGCCACCTCCCTGTCGGACCATATACTTTGTACTGGCTGATTGTTTCTCTGCTGGAAGCTGGGGTTCCTCCTTCAATGAGTCTTTGCTGATGCTCACACTGCATTAGGTGTTTGCACTGGCACATCCATCACATTCAGCTTGTCCCCTCATGGGGACATTTGTAATGCTTGACCGAATGATTCTTCTCTGATTGAACAGAAACTGACAATGGGAACTGAGTACATCTTCTGGTAAAGATTTAGGGCATTAAAATCATGTATGAAAATCCCAGTGTTTCTTATACCAATAGCCCTTTATAGAGATACAAATCCATCTGATGTATTAACAATGAAAAATGTAACATAGTGAGCAGCTGTGGATGGATGAGGCTACAATGAGAAACTTGCAGGTCCAGGATGTTATGGTTTGCTCTGGGTCTGGGTCTGGAGGAGGATAAAGGAGCACACAGCCAGCAGGGGGTGGGATGGCAGAGAGGACTGCAGCTTGTCTTGGAATCTCCACCAGCCATTTGCAAACAAGCTCTGCACTAAAGTAATGTCATTTAAAACACTGTAAGATTTGGCAGTTTATGGAGACTTCTGGTACCCACCCCTTTCCTCCGAGAATTCCTCCTCTAGCTCATCTGTTGCTGCGCATTGTACACATCCTGGTTATTATCTGGAAAGGTTTGAGGCCTAGAAGGGGCTCCCAAAGTCAGAAAGCTACCAGAGGGTAGAAGTGTTAACTGAGTTACATTAATTTGCCAACAAAGAAAAAAAATCCATTATCACCCATTAAAACAACGCTCAGACAATCCCCAAACCAAGACACATCTCTGCTGCATGTGCATGGATCAATTTAGTAACTGGATAATTTACTTGTGGAAAAGAACAGAATGTGTCAGCCTCACTCTTGACATTCTCTGAACTTGCGAATTGGGTGTTGGGAGGAGAGAGATTGGGGAATGTTCAGGGACTGAAGCAGAGCTCAGGCCTGGCTCTGCATCCTTCCCTGGCTTGCCCTCGCATTCCCACAACTGGTTTCTTTTTAGTTCATTCTATATCTTGGGATTAACCTTTGATGAATTCTGCTCAGCAACAAACTTCACTTGTTCTCTGAGGACCCGCTTGTCCTCTGCCTTGTTAACAAGCTGTTTAAGATGGTGCCTCAAGCACATTTGGAAGCACAGGGGGTAAGCCATGATCCAATTTCCCATTCTCCTTGTCCACCGCCGTTTCATTTTTAAGATGAGTTGGAGGCTCCTTCTCAGTGGGGGAGGATTGGGGATGAGCAAGCAGCAAGTGAAGGAACGCTGACTAAAGAAAACAAGTCCTTTTTTTCAGCAAAATAGAACTTAAAGGATTTTTAATAAAAAAATAGATTTTGGTCACACTGCTTCCGGTTCCGCCACCGGGACCTGTGCTCTCTGTGGCGTCCCAGCGCACTCTGGAGCAGGGGCAGCTGAACTCTGCACCTGGCCACACCCGCAGCCCCTGCTGCTCAGGGAATCTACTAGGAGCCCTACTGCGACCCTGAACTGAGTGTTCTGAGCAAACTAACTGCAGGGGTCTCTGAGGGGCGGATTCGAACCCTGACCAGAGGTGAGGA
>PVIH01013273.1:0-59275 GCA_004025045.1 Sigmodon hispidus
GGGAACGGACAACACACTCCTTTTATAGCCCAAGGCTGTGAATTGGGTTCAGGTGAGGATAATGGTACAAGTCATTAGCTAATTGGCTCGTGCTAGGGGCTTTCCAACAACTAGGGTGGGGGGTGCCTGGTAACAATGGGTCAGGCTTTTGATTGGTTAGTACCAAGGTGAAAATCATTTTTATTATTATTATTTCTTCCTGTCATGTTTGGGCTAGTTTTGTGCAGGGTCCCATAGCTCGTCCTTGGGGCATGGTCAAGCTGTCCTGGTTCTGTGCCCTGGAATGTCTCCCATAGAGGGGGGAAGCCCACCATCAACCCTGGAACGTGCAGCTGGCCCAGGAATGATGGTGGTGCATCTTGACTAGAGCATTTGGTGGTCAGATAGCAGGGCCAGAGTGGTATGGATTCTGCAGTTGGAACTTAGGTCATGCTGCCCCTCTGTGAACAGCATTTTCTAGCACTAATCTCTGGGAACTGGGTGAGAGACTCTTTCACAGGGCTCTGTCTGCTTTAGTTTAGCATAGTTCTCTAAAATGGAAGACTCCTTTTAGTGCTGGACCCCACCTGGATCATCCAGGTGGCCAGCTCATTCTCTCCTAGAACTGGACAAGCCCCTGCCAGGAATGTGGAACTGAACTCTATTTTATCTCTATGGTTACTAGAATACAAAATGGCATTTCTTGAGCTAAGTTTACTCTCTTCATAGAGAACAGAGGAAGAAATATAATAAATGGAGGCCTAACTATTTTGTAAATGTGGCTAACAGGAGAATTCTAATTTTAAAAATTAATATTTGGAGGCTGGAGAGATGGCTCCTCTGTTAAGAGCACTGGTTATT
Source organism: Sigmodon hispidus (assembly GCA_004025045.1). NCBI lineage: Eukaryota > Metazoa > Chordata > Mammalia > Rodentia > Cricetidae > Sigmodon > Sigmodon hispidus. The sequence continues at coordinate 841 of PVIH01013273.1, forward strand.
CTTCTGGAGGATCCAAGCCCAATTCTTAGCAGCCACATGGCAGCTCATAACTTTCTGTTACTCATGTTCCAGGGGGATCCAACACTCTCACACAAACCCACATGCAGACAAAATACTAATGCACAAAAATCAATAAAAATAAAATAATTTTTAAAAATAATAAACAACCTCATCTCTTACTGTTTAACAGATTAAGAAACTATAAAAGAAGTTATACCCATCAAAAAAAGTAATTCATGCTTTGGCTTTTTGTGTTTTTATTTCTTAATTTGTAACATTTTTTGAGACGGTCTTAGGTAATCTTCTCATGACAGTGTTTCTAGTTCCGAGATTACAGACATGAGCCACCAGCTAATGGAAACATTGATTCTTAAATTGTAACACGGGTGCCACACACAACTATAGTATTATTTAAAGTGTATTTTTATTTACTTATTTATTTCATTTGCTTTCTCACTGTATAGCCATGCAGGGATCTAAATTTACAATTTTTTTTGTTAATAAGATAGAAGAATGCTTCAAGGATAGAAACACCCAAAACTATGCACAATTATTTTCACTGTCCTATTAAAGGCAGATATACCTATATATTGGAATGAAGCAGTGAAACGGAAAGTAAAAAGGACTAAAATTCATTAAAATGTATGAAAATATCAAACTATTTCAAAAGATGTAAGTAAAATAAGTGAAGATCTGAAATGTCTGGCTGTTGTTTGTTTATTTGTGCTTTTTTTTCAGACAAGGTTTCTTTGTGTAACAGCTCTAGTGGTCCTGGAACTAGCTCTGTAGACCAAGCTGGCCTTGAACTCAAATATATGGTACAAAAAGTGTGTGTGTGTGTGTGTGTATGTGTGTGTGTGTGTGTGTATCAATAGCAGTGTGATTTAAGCCAGAAATAGTCACGAGGTGTGTTACACAAATTTTGATTGTAATGAAAGAAACTCAAAGCCAGATATCAGGGAAAGATTGAGATATCAGAGAGGAAACACCAGTCAAATCGCACCCAGCTATCTTCTAGCTTCCTCAGCCTCCATCCTGGTGGCTTCTAATTTCTGTCCTTTTTCTTAAGCCTGCCTTAAATACCCTTCTCACCCAGCTGTATCCCATCCAGGTTAAGATTAAAGGCATGAGCTACTCTATTTGGTAGTCTGCCTTGAACTAACAGAAACACAGAAAGATCTCTGTCTCTGGAGTTATGGGACTAAGGGTGTAGGTCGCCACTCCCACCTTTCCCTGTGCTAGGATTAAAGGTGTGTGTCATTGAAGCCCAGCTGTTTGGCCTTGTACTCAAAGATCCAGAACTCCCTGCCTAGTTTTCTACTGTGGGTTAATCTCTTGATATTCCAGGATTTATTAAATATGTAACATATTACCACAAAGATGTTGATGGATACTGTATCATTATATAAAAAATATTAAAAAGTGTCTGACTGTGAAGGCTGCCCAGGAGGTAAAGCATTTATTTGCCTTGTATATCTGATGACCCTAGTTCAGCTCTCAAAGCCAGTAAAGCTAGATGCTATAGCACACACATCTATAATTTTTGAATGGCCATGGATAAATAGGAGGAGGAGACAGAGAGTTCCCAGGAACTTGTAGACTATCTAAGTGATCTATGCAACAGTGACCAAGGACATTCATCTCAGGGTAGAAAATGAGGACTCATGTCCAGAGCTGACCTCTGACTTCAACACCTGAAACACGGCACACACCCACAGTCACATACACTAACACACACATACATAAAAAGTTTTTTTAAAAAATAAGATATTTAAATATTCAAATGTAAACAATATATAAATGATTAAAATTTTTAATTTTAAACTGAAAATAAACATTTCTGTGATTAATTTCTTTGAATATTTCAAAAATCCTAAAATAAGAATACAAATATATACATGTACATATATATAAAATGTTTGTTAACTTGCTAGCTCTCAATAGAATTCTATAGCTGTAGGTTTATTACTTGACTTTTAACCTCTCTGTTAGTATCTTTTATGGAATCTGCTATATTATTTTTGATATATATCAAGAGTTACAGTAATATTATTTTGATAACATTGTAGGATGAAGTAATAATACCATATCCAAAAGAACATATGTTCTTCTTAGAGCAACTAGGGGATTTACTATTATTATTATTATTTCTATTGACATTATCATTATTAATAGATGGGGAAAATAATTTGAATACATTCCCAGTGGGGTTTCTATTTGAATGGTCATGTTTTATTTGCTATTTTGCCAACCCACTTCCTGTGCTTATTTCTTTTGTGGATATTATTATTGCCATTATTTTTCTGCTGTTGTCTTACTTTAGATATATTGGACTTTTCAACAGTGATTTGCTAACATAAAATAACCTGCAATCTTGTAATTATGATAGGTTGACCTAGTGTGTAAGCATTAATAAAAGACTGATGTATTGCATGTTGGGATTTTGCTATTATTGTAGCCGTGCTGACACACAGGGACTTCATGTCCTTGGGTACACAAGAGTAGCTCTAGGTAGTCAGCACTGCTCATTAAGAGAACCAGCTCATTAATCTGGCTGGAACAATGAGGATGGCTCTAACTGCTTCTTTGTGAACATTTACGGTTACTCTCTAATTACCTTGCCAATCAATTTTGTTGTTGTTGATTCACAAATACTACTTCTCCCTCTTTGAAGATGTGGTATAGGTTCCATTTGTTTTGATTTGGGTTTTTCTGTGATGTGTGTGTGTGTATCTATATGTGAATGTGTGTGTGTGTGTGTGTGTATCTATGTATGTATATGTGTGCATTAATGTGTCTGTGTTTCCCCAACTGTCTGGGCTTTTTAAAAATTCTTTCTATAATGCACAGAAGAAAATAAAATAAAGTTTATACTTTATAAACAGACATATAGCAGATGCATAAGTATATAAGAAACAAAACACCATATTTATAGTATTTTCTGCACCTTTTAAGAATAAGAATAAAACTTAAGACATTTTTAATAATCACTTTTATGTTATACTCTTTACAAGGTTTACACAAACCGTTTTTTAAGTGTCACTAAATAGTCATCAACTTTCACAGACAAACTTATTCAAATTAAAAGCACGCTATCTATTATAATTGCTTCAAGTTTAAATAATCACTACTAACTTGATCAGACCTTTTCCTGCAGTCTTTTTATTCTCTCGTGTTCCTAAGATTCTGGGTAGTGATTAGATATACCTAAATATTCCTTATTTCTTAGACACAGAATTGATAATTTTCTAATAAATAGCCTTTTCCTCCTGACTGGTAATAGTATTAGAATTTTTTTAAAAAGATGTATTCTGTGCTTAAACCTCACAAAAATATTGACAGGCCAAAGAGTTTACTTCTGCATTGTGGTGATATGTTACATATTTAATAAAACCTGGAATTTCAAGAGACCAACCCACCGTCAAAAACTAGGCAGACATAGCTCAGGAAGTTCTTCAGCTTTGAGTACAAGGCCAAATAGCTGGGCTTCAATGGCACACACCTTTAATCCCAGCACAAGGAATGCCAGGAGTGGTGACCTACACCCTTAACCCATAACTCCAGAGACAGAACTTTCTGTGTTTCTGTGAGTTCAAGGCTGGCTGCCAAATAGAGTAGCTCCTGCCTTTAATTCTAACCTGGATGGGATACAGCTTGGCAAGAAGGATATTTAAGGCAATTTATGAAAACAGCAGCTGAGGTAGAAGTGACCAAGAATGAGGCTGAGGAAGTTGGAATTAGCTTGGATAGCTGGATATTAGTTGGATAGCTGGGTGAGATTTGACTGTGATGTTTCCTCTCTGATATTTCAGTCTTTCCTTGATATCTGGCTCTGAGTGTCTTTCAGCACAATCCGAATTTGTGCAACACTGCATTTTACTCATGTTAGCCTGAATCTGTATTGGTGTGTGTATGTGTGTGTATGTGTGTGTGTGTTTGTGTGTATGTACACCTGGATGCATATGTATATTTCGTTTCTTTTAATGCTACATATGTATGTATGTATGTATGTATGTATGTATGTATGTATGTATGTACATATGCAAAACCTGATGTCTCTATTTTGAGCCTCAAAACTCTAATTGTCTTCTGACTTATACATCTTTGCTATGGCACACTAACATATATTTCTTTCTTTTCCTAATGCGTGAGTTAACAGTGATTCTTCTTAAGGAAATGGGGGTTGGAGTACTGACTTTTTCTTCTATAGGCATGTAGAAAGGACATATCTAATGCTCCAACTCTAGGAGATACTATAATTCACAGTTGTTTAAAAAATTACTAGAGAAAAGTTTAGAGCTAATGATGGTATTTGGATTTTATATTGTCTTAGCTAAATAATTGAGTCAAAACCTAACCCAACAGCAATTTAATGCAGTTTTGTTTTTGAAGGTGATAACTTCATGGAAACAATGCCTTTCTTCAGCACCTTCTCTGATCTCATTTTGGGCAGGCCCCTTCTCCCAGCAGTGCTAGGTCTCATGCTCAGCACTGGCCTTTGGCTCAATGCTGTGCTCACTGTCTTAAAGGTGTCTTAATTGCTTAATAAGAAGCTCCGTGTGTTCACTCCACACTCACCTTTGTACACTATGCCAAACCCAGTGGTGACCTCTCCTGTTTGCAACATAGAGTAGAAGAAAAGCCCATGCAGATGGAGCAAGCCCCGTGAGGTGGCCTTTCTTTGTAACTTCATGAAACCATCTCAAGCCCCTATCAGGCAGTGCCACCCTGACTTAATTATCTTATACTAAGCCTCACCTCTTACAGGCTCTACCTCCATAGTGCTATGCTGGGGAGTGGACTATAGCCCATGAACCTTCAGGAGGCAACTGCTCACACCTCAGCATCCACCACCTGCTCAGTGGACTAGGAAGCTAAGCCACTTCCATAAAACAACAAACCACTGATTGAAACAAAAACATAAACAAACTTCAAACCTCAGAGTACTGTGTGAAGTGACAACAATGAACTCTGTCCTGTAGATGATCACATGGAACATCTTTAGACTTTTCGGTTGCCCTGGGCTTCATCTACTTAGAATTAGATTTAAAAAATTACCTTATATTACTTTGCTGTGGCAAGGTTTGTTCCCCTACCCCCATTTCTCCCAAAGAGTTCATCCCAAGGATAAAATTAGAGATTAGAATTTCATTATAAAGTTTTACACCAGAGAAAATAAACAATTAGTTTCAGGTAGAGGGTGTCTCTTGATGTTTTACCTTGGGAAAACAGGACAAGGTGACCTTACTTGGAATATTTATTTACCTCCTCAGGGGAATACAAATGCAAAAACAGACAGCAGAACCTTAAATTCAGATTATTTGAATTTACTGTAGGTTGTTGCTTAAAAGTCAAATCCTTCTTCCAGAAGAAATTACTGTGCAAAAATATTTGGATGTATGTTGGGCTTTGGACGATGGCAAACTCATTACTTAATACATACCCAAGGGCAAGCAATGCAGCTGATTCCATGCATGCTTTCTATAAATAGAAACAATAAATTATTAATAGTGTTTTTCAAGTTATATTAACTTTTGCTTTTCTGGCTCTTACTTCACTATTACTTCACTCAGGATGATTATTTCCAGCTCCATTCATTTTTTTTCTTTTTTTTTTTTCTTTATTTTGTATTTAACAAAAAAAAAGTAACATGAATTTAAAATGAGGAAAAGTTAACAATAACTATGAACAGGATAAGAATCATAAGCATGACATATCAAGGGTGGTAATGCAAATAAGACTGCTACACATATATTTACTATGTGTTCAGCTTTCCCTCTGAAATTTTTTTTCCCATCCCTGTATATCCCATGATTAATCCTTTGTACTGTGGACTCTGTATTTTTTAGCTAACTTTATCCTGGCTGACATTTGTTTTCCAACCTAAAATGTTACATTCAATGTTTTCAAGGGTCACACAAGGTATAAATGTGTTATTTTATAGTCATGCCAAATTTTTTAGAAGAATCTGTGAAATGAAGCATACAATGTTAGTATTTGGCTATGTAAGGCAGGCACCACTCTCAGCAGTAGATGGCCAACACAAAACAAACTCAATGGTGCTTTGGTAGACTTCTTTTTCTTTTTTCTTTGTCTTTTTTTTGTCTTACAGTCCTTTGCTTGTATATTATAAAATTATTGTGTGTTTTTATAGGTTGTGTGTGTGTGTGTGTGTGTGTGTGTGTGTGTGTGTGTGTGTGTGTGTGTGCTTGAGTTTGTTGATATGTGAACATGTGGAAACCAGGACATTGGGTTACTGGCTCATTTCACCTTATTGCCCTGGGACTGAGTCTTCCATTATTTCATGTGTGTTGGCTCCCCATTGGATTCCCAGCACCCACCAGTCTTTTGGGGGCTAAGTCCAGGCATGTGCAGTCATGCCTGGCTTTATATATGGGAGTGGAGATGCAACTCAGGTCCTCATGCTCACAGAGCAAGAGTTCTTACACATTGATTTATCTCTCCAATCTCAAGTTAGGCATTCTAGAGGCTTCCTTTTCAGTTCTACACTTCTTTCTTTATCCTCTCTTTCCCCCATTTCCATCTCTTTTCCAGTTTGGACTCTCTAGCCCAAGTACCAGTTTTCTCTCTGAAAGTAATGTGTTCACTGTCATCATGGGATAAAAAGCATATGGAAGAAATTGTAGAATTTTAACATTACTGGGAATAACATTTTGTAGCCACAATAACCATTAGCATATTTAATGCAAAATCCCACCACTTAATTCCTAGACAATTAATAATAATAATGTTTGATAAAATATTGGCGAGGCTGTAATGATACCTTGGCTTATTTCTTCTGTCTTCACTTCACCAACAAGCTGAGACACTGTAGTCTCTCTTCACTTCTTCCATTGGCTTCTCCCCTTCCACTGTCCCAAGGAGGTTCCATTAGGAGGGGATGGCACATTTCTTTTTTTATTTCTTTTTATTTATAAAATAAGCTATTTTTATCTATGTATTCCCTTGTTCCATCTCCCTTCCCCCCCCTTCCTGACCCCTCCTGGTCAACCTTCAGCCTCCCTCCTCCCCATCCCTACCCCCTCCACAGAATGGGCAAGGAGCCCCGAGGTAGATCAGCTCAGCATCCACTCCAGGCAAGTCCAATTTCCTCATCCTAGTATCAAGACTAGGTTAGGTGTTCCTCCAGAGGGAATGAGCTCTGAAGTGCCAGTCCGAACACTTCTGATGACCTACCTTGTAACATTGCTTCTATTCATCATTCACACTGTGACATTCACTAAGATGCCACACAAACTTCCCTGGTACAAGAGAGACTAGAAACAGGAACTTATAAGTTCCATGGCCTGTTTTTCAGTGCTAAGGCTCTTCCTTCTTCCTGTATCATTTGAACCTAATGTTTACTTGACTAGGCCTGTGTTCTCATCTCTATAAGGAAGAGTTACCCAGAGTGTCTTCCTTGGAGATTTATGAATGGTGCTTATAACAGTTTTCTACCCATCTCAGGGCAATTCCAAACCATTAGAGACACATCAAAAGCTACCTATAACCTTAAATTATATGTGAAAAGGTATTCACAATGGTTTGTGATAAAAGCAACAACACATGGATGGCTGTAAAGTCTTCCTGCTTTGTCCTCCACTGTTCTATAGAGGAGGCTTCCTGAGAACGGAGAGTGTATAACTGACTATTTGTGTCCAAATTAGCTGACTCAGTTTGTTTGTATGGTTTTTTTTGATACATTGTTGTTGAATTTTAGGAGCTTATGTATCAGTTCCTTCCTTACCTAAGTTCTTCATTGGGTAAGAAAATCATAAGAATGAAGATAGTGAGGAGGGAAGTTCATCCTTAGGACTTAGATTGATCTCCTTAGAGACACAGTTTTATGATGAAGAAGATGGAGAGTGAAGTCAACCACTTACCACTTGACTGACCATTTTGTAGACATCCAGTCTCTTCGGGGGCCAGAAAGTGAAATATGGTGTTTGAAGATATTTGGTCCTCATAATCTTATAAGGAGTGGCACTATCAGGAAGTGTGTCTTTTTTGAAGTTGGTATGGTCTTATTAGAGGAAATGTATCACTTTGGGGGAGGCCTGTGAAGTTTCTTCTGCTCAGGATACCATCCAGAGTATCAGTTGGCTTCTGTGCAACCCGCAAGATGCAGCACTCTTAGCTTCAACACTAGGTCTGCTGTGAGCTGCCTGCATGCTGCCGTGTTCCACTTTATGATCATAATGGACCAAGTCTCTCTGAAACTGTAAGCAATCCACCTTCAAATAAATGTCTCCTTGATAAGAATTGCAGTGATCCTGGTGTCTCTTCACTGAGATAAAAACTCTAACTAAGACACTTCTCATATTACTTAACTCAATTATGAAAACATCTCATAGGGATGCTCATAGGCTAACCCAATCCAAACAATTCCTTACTGAGATTCTCTTCCCAAAATGATTCAAGATTATGGTAAATTGATGATATATAATGACTAGCCATCAGATGTAGACACAATTTTTGGTCCAGCCAGGTTCAGTTGTTATTTCAAATGAGGATAATTTCTATCATGTTAATTTTGATTGAGAGAGACTGTTCAACATTTCAATAGCTATTACTGGCATAGAAGCCCTAACTGTCTATTTATATTCTCAAAATAACTGATTATCATGATAGTTACTTTTCAGTAACCTCAAATACAATGTGGTCATTTTAAAAAGTGCATTTTGAGTTTATTAAGATATTTAAGTATTATGTGGCCATCTCATCCTATTACCTCCCTGACTTTAAGCATTAAATTAATATGATGCTCATTTGTTCCATCAGGTAGCCTCTGCCTTTGAGCTCTTACAATGCAGGGAAGTTCCTTAAACGTTGGAGTCCTATCTCTATCAATTATTTAGTACCATGTGCCTGTCACAAAGGAAAGACTCAATACTTTTTAAGTATGAATAATCAAATGGTAAAAATATCAATTTCCTGTCATTTTTCAACCAGGTTCTTTGCAGTGCTTTTCTTTAACAACTACTCTTTCTTAACAAAAGTTTCTGTCTCTAAAGTTGCCTTGGTTTTGTATATTTTCCTGACATAAATTTGTGGGGTAGCATGTGACCCTGTTATATCTCTTTTTTTATTACCTAATTTCTAGATTTTCTAGCCTTAAAATACAGCAATAAAGAGATCCAAAGTTTCTGGCAGAAGTGAATAGAGTTAAAAGTATGTTTTGTAATGCTCAAGATGACTGCTTTATAAAAATGCTAAATTTAAAGTAGTTCAAAACTAAATTATATAAACAGCTTATACTAAAAAGACAGAAATAATCAGTCCTGAATGTGTTCAGCCCCATTTTTCTTTCTTACAACTTACATTAACATTATCACTTATTTCCTTGTTATGGTTATGCCATGACTTATTGGTCATTAATATAATAGTACTTCACTTGGATTAACACCATAAATCTCTTCTCTATTTCTTTATAATTAGATGTATTTTTCCACTTCTTACCATCATAACATTAAATAGCATACCTTCACTTTTTATTTTTCACCAATAAACACTACTTCTCTACATTTTTAAGGGAAGTGCCCTATTGTTATTCTTACTTTGTTACTTTTATCTAAGACCAGCTATGAGTACAGATAGCATATTTGCATGAATTAGGAATAGACATTCTTAAAAGGGTCACAGACCATGTGGACATGACTAATAGCTACTATTCAATGAGAAAATCTCATCTCCTCTAACAGGTGTTATCTCTTAGCCTTCATTGCATTAGTATCTGGGCATGCTGATACAATACAAATTGCCAACATTTGTTGAACTCTGACCTGATCCCTCCTCCCCTTCCCTCTTTTTTCTCCAATATTATCTAATTGCCCTTTATTTTTGACTATTACATGCTACTTTGTAACAACAATGTACTGTACTTTGCACATGGATTGAACATTAATATAAAGAATTCATATTACTAGACTACTGTGCTATTTACTACAGAAAAGAATTGTGAGGACATTTACTTTCTGTGTGTTTCCTTTAAATTTCCTGAAATTGCTGTTTTTCATTATTATTCTTGTCCTGTGTCTATTTCTCCTCATCTGACAACCTTCCAGCCCTTGCTTCAACCTAGAATAATTGATCTTGGAACCTGCTGCATATGGGAGCTTTTATAATTTTTTTCTTGAGTTGGAGCCATCATTTCCTGGATCCCACATCTAACTTACATTTATTTATTCTCTAATTTGCTTTTGACAGATTGGAGCACAGCCTCCAGTAACTACTTATAAAAGAAGAAAGGTTCATTTCCTACAGATATAATTGTCTTTTCTTTACCTTTAAACATCATTGTTTGATTGCTAGACAAATGCTAAACGGAATGCCACTTCGCAGACCTTTAGGTATATCTCTGCTTTTTAGAACCAAACAATAGACAAGATGTCTGTCCTTAGTCAATTTCAGATTGGGGTTTGATAGATGCTTCAGAAATTAAGAGTCTTTGCTACTCTTCTAGAGGACCTAAGTTTACCTACCAGGACCTATATCAGAAAAGTTATACACATCTATAACTCAATCTCCAAGTGATCTGACATATTCTCTGACATCCATGAAAACCTCCCCACATGTAACATACAAACAGACATGCATATACATAAAAAATATTTTTTAATTTTATTTTTTCTCTTTTAGCCTATATTATGCTACCACTATCCCTCTAACATTAGCATAAATGGGAGAGAGTAATCAATAGTCCACAAACCACAACAATGCCTGGCATAACAAGATAGCCCCATTGTGCAATACTTCTGTATTAGTGGTAACCAGCAGCCATCTAATTGGAATTAAGGCCTGATCAATAAGAAAGAATTCATGCCTGCTATTGTAATTAAGCCAATTACTTTTCGCTGGTGATAACACTGCCCCAGAAGAGAACATACCACTGTCACTTTCCTAAACAAATATAATTTCTGTGAACAAATATAACTTCTGATTGCATTCTAAAAGCTTATCCTTATAGCTGCAGATAAGTATACTTCTAGCCCCTAATCCAAGAAGCATCTCTCTGCAGTAAATGGAGACTATTGTAGAAATGTTCAATGGATCAAAATGCACAGAACACCTGACTATGGAATGTCAAGCGCTAATTGATATATACACCCCTACTCCTAAGCCTTGGGTAACATTGTGGAAGAAGAGATTTGAAGATTATAAGAGCCAGAGGACCAGGGTATCTGCTGTAAGATAATATCTCTACACATGGCAGGGAAACACAACCAGAAAAATCTTTTTTTTAAATATGATGGTCTAAATAAGACCAGAACAATGACAATACCAGTAGACATGCTAAGATGGATAGAGGAAATTTCTCAGGACTCCAACCCTAGATGAAGAGTTACAGGTAATTAATGGTTGAATGGGGAGAGAGAAAGGAAAAGTCTCTTCAAGAGAAGAATTCCATGATAGTTTACACCATCCCAACTACTAAGCATTAAACACATATGTATAAGAGCAACATTAAATGGATGCAGCAGGTATTGTACTTGTGTGTGTGTGTGTGTGTGTGTGTGTGTGTGTGTGTGTGTGTGTGTGTGTAGCAATAATAATTAATGAAAAAGATGCCATGGGTTTAAGAGAGAGTGGAGAGGAATTGGAATGAGTACCAGGAAGATGAGGTGGACATGTGTATAAATCATTTGTGTAGAAAAGCTTAAAAATTTAAATAAAAATTTTTGAATGATATCCTTCTCCTTCTTGCTCCAAAGTTTCAGACAGGGATGTTTTATTAGTTGTGATTCTCATTGCTCATGCTTTCTGGACACAAACAAATTTTCTCTTGTTGATTTCATGCCTTATTCAGTCTCTTTCATAGCATTCCCAGGATACTATAATTCTCAGGATATTGATAATGTTCCCACGTTTATTATTTACTCTTTTTAATCTCACTTGCCAAAGGTCATCTTAATTTATTAACAAATAATAATGGTTAAAAATCAAAAAAATATTTTAGAAGCACCATTCCATGACCTTTGGATCACAACTGGCCCTGAGAAACAAACTTGCATTAAAAAAATTTTAATACCTACTTGGAAAAAAATTCTTTGTAAAACTTTAGTGTATGAGACATAGGAGGCCCATTGCACAGTTTCACTATGGAGGTTTCCTGATAGACTAGAGAGGTCTGATCAGAATTTCTGACTGAAGTACCTCTTAACAAAATGCTCCTCCAATCTCTTTTCCTAATCCAAAATAAAAATTTGCCAGTATGAGTCAAAGAGATAAAAATCTTGGTACATTTTGCCTTCCCACCAACAGTTTCATTATTAATTTGTATCTATCTTCATGGAGCCTAAGTGGATAATCAATGAGAAGCAAATAGAATTTGCAACCAAGTGTGCTACATGTGCTTAAAGTTTGAAGAATATCCACCCAGCATCTTAAAGTACATGCTGAAAGACAGGTAAATTTCATTTCCTGGAATAGAGTATTTGCCCACGTCTCTTATTTTCATCATGGAACCTCTTGTACTAATACAATTGCACCTACAGGTTGTCAAGGACCACCAACAATGCTGTTTTCTTATTGCAGACTTGGCTTACTACATAGTCATTGCAAAGTTTCCTAATTGTCACAAAGAGGGTGGGGGTGGACTTAGAACTCTTCCATTTTAAACTCTGTCTATAAAACTCTTCAGATGACAGGGCATTTGTGCACTTTTCTCTTAACTAGGCTGGCAGCAACCACTAGAGGCCCTGGGAGTCCAGCCTCTACAATGGAGATAGAATGCTAAGCAGCTCTGTGCAACACAGGCAGCCTATGGCCAAGTGTTAGGTAATTAATCATTCCAAAGTACTTATTTGCCAGTCATCTACACAACCAGCATATTAAACACCTGCAATCTGTTCGATAAAAGAAGGTTTCTTTTCTATAGGGTGCCATCTAGAACTAACAATAATTTCTGCATTCATCTGCTTACTTTTTAATGGAACTTTTGAAACATTTTTTTCTAGAGAATCTTTGGCTTAAAAACAAACTTGCCATGTTGGTGGTCTCTTGTGAAAAATACCATACACTGGCAAAGAAGGCTGTTAATCTTGTGGGTTTGTTGCACTCACAGTTGTTCTGTGGACGATCTAATGAGCTGAGTCCATGATACACTGGATACACGTGATAGTTGAGGCTGAAAGTCCTGGATCATACTTTTGTAGTCTTCAATATGCCTCTATGCCTTGAGGTTCTAGAGTAATCTGTAATAGAATGGAATAAACTGTCTGTTCTCTACACATATTTGAAAGCAGAGGAGGCCATATTCATATGGGTTGGCTCCTTCCAAGTTTAAAAGCCTAGTAACCTGATAAAGACACCAATGTGCCGTAACTGTGGAACACAAGCAAGTGCTAAATTTTCCCTACTACCCACTACCTCCATGTTGAGTGTTTATTATGACAGTGTAACATTCACTAAAACTCATCACAACTACAGGATGGCTTAGAGCCCACATCCCTAAGCTGAATGTCAACTTTCCTTTCTACCCTTCTTTTTCAAGACATCAACATTATGTTCCTTTAAGAAGCATCAGCCTGATACCCTTCTGCCCAGCAGACCTTCTGATGTGTCTCTAGCATCACTTAATAAAGTTCAGCCTCCTTCATAACATGTTAATCAATGGTTCCCCCATTGCTTTCTCCTTGATCAAAGAAGCTCTCCTAGAATATAGTTTCTACTTCTCTTTACACTAGCCTTTCTGAAGAAGGCTCATTGTGTTTGATACAATTCACCTATGTGAAATTCTTCCCATGGTTCTAACCTCCCTAATGCTGTGACCTTTTTATAAGTTCATCATATTGTGGTGACCCCTAACCACAAAACTGTTTCATGGATCATAATGTTAATAGCTACTATGCAGGATATCTGATGTGTGACTCGATAAGGGTTATGACCACAGGCAGAGAATTGACGCTTCTGAAATAAGAACTGTAGTTGCTTACAAAGATTCAGTGTTTACCAAGTTCTCTCAGTTGTTTTTTGGAATCGGGAGTAAACATTATGCAACAAGGCAACTTTTCCTCTTTTAAAGGTGATCTATTCTTTTTCTTCTTCCCTTCGAAGGCTCAAAAATATCTGAGCACCAAAAAAAGCACTATTTTGCTAGGGAATTAGGCTGATATACCTACTTATTTATTCTTTTCGCAAGACACATTAGAGCTGGTAGGCATCACCATGCAGAAGTGTGACATTTCATGTTTACTCTTCTTTTATTAGACGTTCATTTCACTTTTTCTAAATTTGAATATGATTGCGAATGTCCACAGAGGTATCAGTATTTTTTTCCAATTAATTAGACAGATTAATTCAATGATTAAAATTATTATTTATACTGTGTTTTCTGTTTGTCTTGCTGCTCATGTCACCTGATAAAACAATATGTCCACTATTTTGTAAGGGAAAATGCTTTGATTGACTTTTGATAAATTTAGTCTGATTCATGATAAGACATGAATAAGTCCAAGGCTCTTTACATTTATACTTTGTTCTAAGGAAATATGCTGGAAGTATCCAGTTCATTGTATCTGAAACTTACTGCGATATGTAAATAGGTTGGGAATGGTTGGTAGGAGGAGATATAGGAAGGTATATAACAGACAGCACTGATGACATTTGATAAAGTCATATGGGAACCTGCTGCTTTAGCAGCTTGTTAAAACACACATGCATATATATTTATAAGGAAATTATGTAAATAGTTACCCTATAATGGGGACAGTGCCTTTCTAAGATAGCATAGGTTATCAAACAAACAACAAACAAAACCCACTTACAGGTGTGGTTTGTTGGACAGTGGGTTCCCATAGACTTTCAAGTATAATGAAAAAATCAACCTGATGATGATTGAAAACTTCATCCCTACTGCTTTCCTTTCATGTTTCTAGAAGGTTCTATATATGCTACTGGGGGTGGGAAGAACAGAAACCAACAGTCTTACACAGTTTGAGGCTGCAATAGCAACTGGCCCAGCAAGATATGCCCACTAGTGGAATAGTATAATGAATGTTACAAGAATAACCAATCACTTTCTCCATTGTTCCAAATTCTTTCTGCTTCCTCAATATATATAAACCTAAAGGAACCTCTCCTTGAAATTCTGGAGTTAATATAGTTAAATGTCAATGTTTGTGTTATATATATAACCACAACCATAAATACGTACTTTTAAATCGTCTAGATGGCTTCCTTGTAAACAAACAGCTTGGTGCAGTGGCACGCAGCTCTTATCCTAATACTTGGAAGAAAGAGACAGGTATGAGTAGGTGTTTTAGGTATGAGTAGCTATATAGGTAATTCTATACCTAAAAAAGGAAAAGACAAAGATAATAAGAGAGGAGGAAGAAGAGGAGGAGAAAAAACAAATACTCATAGCTTACCTCCTGATTTGATTGGTCCATGTAGAAGGCAAGCAGCAGACTCAACATTTTTGTTGGATAATTTGCCTGCAATGTTGCTGAGTATGATGTTGACTATTCCTTTTTTGTCAATAATTTTCTTTGCAACTTGTACTATAGACCACTGCTTCAAAAATCCACCAACTCTCCATTACTACACTTACTGAAGTTCACACTTAACTTCCATGAATGATGAAAACTCTGCTGAGCATAACAGTAAACATGTATTACTAATTTGAATACTGGAAAAGCAATTTAAACATTAAAAAGAGATACAAGCATAGTATGACTCTGTATTCTCAGGGCTAGAGATGAGTCCATATTTGGCAAAATATGTGGCTGACCCTGAACAATACCAAGTTCTTCTTTGTAGGTCATGTCCAGAAAGCTGAAGTTTCAACATCAAAATGTCATTTCTTTGGGCTGAGGAAATAAATGTAATTAAACATAAGTATTCACAAAAGAAGGGTCTGACTATACTTTTTTATGTCTAACAGCTAGCCACACAACCAATGGGAAAGTTTTATGGGTAATGCCCAAGAAAGATCTGCAAAAATTAGACATCCCATGACAGTAGAAAGGACATATGAGAATGTCCAAACCCAATGCTTTTGATTTCATCACACCCCCTTGATACAGCTCTGCATGTGTGAGTGCACTTGGGAAATCTCTAGCCTGGGAAGGGGAACTAGTACATATCTTCTAAGTATATCTACGATTACATAGCTGTCTTCAATTCAACACTGTAAAACTGAGTAATGTGAGAACTTGTATTATCAAGTATGATGAGGAATTATAAAGTTCAAAAATTGAAAATATAATGGGAGTAACATCAGGACATAGAGGGTTTTTAGATTGGGAAAAAGTCAACTCAGTTGATAGATTCTTAGATGATTATTTACTTGTTACAATGCATAGTAAAACATGATCACTGACCTAAAAATTTAGCATATGAGGCTCTTGTTTTATACATAGATAGGCATATATATAATTTAGTTGGAAAAATCCAAGTATAGAGAAGGAATTATCTCCACCTCAGTATTTGAGGTAATTGCTCTTTGTGTATATTTATTAGATATAAGCATCTAAGATACACTCATGTGGCTTTTATAGATGTTTTATTCCTTAAAAGACTGAAACTTGAATTTTTTGTGTATTCAGAAATGCAAATTTTAAATCTTTTTATATTCAGAAGCTTTTGACAATTATCTTTAATTATGTTGGAATGCTATAATTAGTTAGAGCAGAGTTTGAAGGAATTTCAACTGTATCTAACCAGAAGTGAAATAATATAAGCTCACATATGATCAGAAAATAAACTATCAAAATACAAAGGAAAATGGTATAAATGTAATGGATGCTACTTGTAGGAGAATGTAACTAAAGGATTTACATTCCAATAAAGTAGGTCAGGTGAAGCTCACCAAACTTTCCTGAGTCATGGAGAATTCAAGCTGGTTTAGGGGGTAAACTCACTGAACCATGATCTCTGGTTCAAAAAGGTCAAAATAAAGGACAATAAAATTATTCTGTATCTGCAATTCTTTGTCTTTTTCAAGAAGCAATGCTTGAAATGAGCGCGCTTTAACACTGAGTAGTGACAAGGTGGATTCGGTCATGCCCTGACCTGAGAGTGCTATTCTCCCACTGGCCTGCATCGCTATTGCTAAGGGGACTGTGCAAATCAAATAAATGTCAAACTTGTAATTCACCCAGACATGGCTTTACACCAGCGAGGCCAATCTAATTATCTCAGAGCAGGGACAGTGGGAGGAGAGATAGGGCAACTTTCCAGTGGAAAAATAAGATGAAGAAAATACAGAATTCTCCAGCCTCATCTATGTGGAATGAGCATATGGCTTGCAGGTGACCTCAGTGTCTAACTCCTGTCTCTCAATCCAAAGCTACCACCTGTAAGGCTACAGATCAACTTCCCAACCCCCACTAGAGCTAGACCAAGTTTTCAGTGTGTGAATCAATGTACATACTTTTTTCTTACTTCACTTTATGGCCCTGGGGATTGAACTCAGGGGGCTATCCATGCTTGCTAAATGCAGTGCTCTGTCACCTACCTGGGGCATATCTTCATCCCTCATTCTGCTTACTATTTTAGAACAGTATCTCGCCAAGTTCCCCAGACTTTTCCCGAGTTTACTCTGTAGTCAAGGCAGGTCTTCAACGTGTGATCCTCCTGCCTCAGCTTCCTGAGCAGCTAGGATTATAGGACTGCACCACCAGGCCTGGCTCTGTGTTAAATCTTTGCTGAAAGATACAAGACCCTCCCATGTATCAGAACAGTTTCAAATAATAACATCCAGGCACTTCTGTGAACCACTTAAATTCTGAACACTTATTAGTCAATATTCTATCTATTGGTCCAATTGTATCCTTCACATGTATTAAACAATGTAAGCATAGAGAGATTAAATAACTTGATCTAGTTGTGTAGCTAATTAATCATAGAGCTAGAATACTAACAACCAAAGCCTTTTTGTTTACAGCCATACTGTATTCTGAGAAAATGGCTTGTATAAGCATATTGCTATTTATAAAACTTTAATTTAAAAAAAAAGAGTTAAGAATGTGTTCTCAGATCTGACCAGATAGTACAATCCTTTACCTTCTTCATGGTAAACATAGGATGAGTGGAAGAGAGAAGAATAAAAATTAATGAAGAGGAGGATAAATAGCGGGCTGTCTCGGGAAAAGTGGAGCCCACTGTGGCTCCATCCACACAGTAGACTATCACTTGTCAAGAAAAAACAATGCCTGACATCAGCATTGCAATAAGGATAAAGTCTCAAGTGCACTGTGCCAAGTAAAAGAAGCCAGACAAGAAGGCTGTATTCTGTACAGTTCAGTTGACCTTCCTGTCTGGAGAAAGAAAACCTGAGGAAACAGTTGTTTGTAGGCTTTGAGCTAAGAATGAAGTAACTACAACACTGTTTTATAGAATGTAGATATTGTTGTTGTATGTATTCTCAGTTAGTACATTAAAATAGTGAATTTTACCTTATGTAAATTATACTTTGATTTTAAAAGAATTTAGATCATGAAATATAGCAATATAAAACTCTGCTTTATTTGTTTGGCAACAAGTTACCATGTAGTTTTAGTGCCATCTTCTTCTATAAACAATGTCCTATTTGTGGTAAGTAAAGATGTGTTACATTTGTTTATGCTGCCTTTGTTAACAATGTAGATGTGTCACATTTGTTTATCCTGCATTTGTTTAATGATTTAAAGATGTGTGCATTTGTTTCACCTTGCCTGCCTAAGGCACCTGATTGGTCTAATAAAGCTGAACAGCCAATAGCTAGGTAGTACAGGGATAGGTGGAGCTGGCAGGCAAAGAGAGTAAACAGGAGGAGGAATCTAGACTTGGGAGAAGAGAACAAAGAAGAAACAGAGGGATACATCTGGGGCCAGAAGCCAGGCAGCCAGCATCCAGACAGACAGAAGAAGCAAGAAAAGTAAGACAAACAGAAGGAAAGAAAGGCCAAAAGCCCTGAGGCAAAGCATAGATCAAGACAAACAGGTTGAGTTATAGGAGCTAACCAGAAATTAGTCTATTAAGTTAAGGCAAAGCTTTCATAACTAATGATAAGTCTCTGTGTTATGATTTGGGAGTTGGTTGTTGGCTCAAAAGAAAAAGCATGAGACAATTGCCAGGGGTTCTCCCATGGGCTTTCAGGATTTCAGCAATTAATTGGAATTGCACAGGCATCATAGCTTTGTGGGTTGAAAAGCTACCAGGTTCTCTGCTTCTCTAGCCTGAATGCAGCCATGTTGGAAAACTTGACCCTATAGTGTAAGCTTATAAAATACATCTTTTAAAATAATACTTATATTTTCCATTCTGTTTCTCTGGAGTCAGACTTCTTGAAGTATACTCTTGACCTCTTTTTAGCTGAGACATTATTAAATGCAGCCCCAGGTATACAGGTTTATAAAACAGGTACACAAATCAGATACTGATAATAAATTACATATATATAACCAGTTATTAAAGACAAAATAAATTTGCATAATAGTTGGATGGATGTAAATATTTATTTTTAATGTAAAAAATTACATCGGCTGGATATTTGATACAGAAGAATGTAAATTATCTTCAATGTTTCTCAGAGCTGATCACAATTTCAATTTTATACTCTGCAAGGCTAAGAAAGTCACTTTGCATTAAGTACATAACAAAAAAATGGCAGAATCACGTTTAGGGCCATTTCAGAGATGGTTGAAAATTCTGTCTTAATGCCAGACCAAAAGTCATTTAATAATTTAAAGATGACATTTTAATTGAATATGTGTGAGAGAGACAGAGCATAAGAACATTAGAAATTATGAGAGAGAGATCATGAGATGAAGAATAAGAGAGAGAGAGAGAGAGAGAGAGAGAGAGAGAGAGAGAGAGAGAGAGAGAGAGAGAGACTTGCTCTAGGTAGCATGTGTGAATATCAAAGGACAGCTTTTAGAAACTGGTTATTTCTTTTCACCATATGGGTCCTGAGGATAGATTTTTACTCAGGATTAGCAGTATGCCTCATTTGGCCACTGAACCATCTAGTGGGTCTCTATTTATTTAAATAAAAGGTCAACAGCCCCAACATACAAACCTGATGCAGGATGTCATTCTGTATGCTGTGAATTATCATTGGAAAGTAAAGAACTGTTTTGGCCTATGGCAAAGCATCTTAGAAGCAGATGGGAAATCTGAGCATAGATAAAGGGGAAGGAGGGCAGAGTCAGAGAGAGACACTGTGAGCTGCCTCCAAGAGAGGAAGATGTAAAGGAAATCAATTGAAAACAGTTCTAAATGCAATAGAAAATGCCATACATCTATCATTTAAAGCATCCTAGAAAATTAGTTTCTTTTAAGAGCTTCATACTAAACAGGTCTTGTGGACCTATACCATGTTGGGGTTAAAGAATCACAAATCACAAGATGGGGTTAAAGAATCACAAATCACAAGACAGTACTCTTCAGAAAATAAAGTTCTGATAAACAAAATGATGCCCAATCATTTCTTTGAGGAAATTTGAAAAAGTAACTCAGAGTTGAAAATTTTCTGAACTTTAATCAGTAAGAAATAACAATATAATAATGTTAACTATACCAGTATAAAATAGAAAATGCCACATGAATGTTCCCAAGGTGTCCTTACTGATGAAAATGATTCATACAATCCTTTACTTCACAAACACTGAGTGCCTAATTTACAGTGGGTACCAAGGGGTGTGGGCTCTGTCATCTTCATTCAGGGACATTCTCTAGTTCTCTGTCAAATATCAGTGTTACTGTGATGTGATTTAGGTGGTGTGATGAGAGCATATTATCCATTGGCTTCATGTATAAGAGATCATTCTAAGTGAGCCAGATGACATGCCTGAACATCAAAGCTGAGGATTCCAAGAATATTTTTTGTTTGAAAACTCTGGTTTGGCTTATATACCCAAGCCTGTCAGCTGTCTTTCTTAATGTCCAGCTTTACAGATTTCTTATGCATTTGGATAATCTCTGTAATCAATTAGGTCAGTCACTTACTGTATATCTTTTATTACAATGTGCGTCACCCACAGATTCAGTGCTCTGATTGAACTCTAACTGGTGTGCACATGAAGCAACAGAGAGAGGATGAAGGCTTGTCTGTACTAATTGAACAGTTTATCACAGCTGTGTGTTGTAGGGATTTTTTTAATAACTACAATCTAATTATGGGATGGAAAGGTGCAGGAGAGTGTGGTGGAAATGGATATTTAGCCCAAGAGTGGTATATATAACGAAAGATTTTTGGAGGATATAAAGTTTAAGATATAAAAAGAATAAGGCAAAAAAGTAACATATAGAAAGGCTATGTTGTAAGAAAACTAGCAGCAGAATGGTCCAAGCAGAAAGTCCTGCTGTGATAATATAAAAAGGACCATGGAACAAAGTGGGGAGGTAAGTCTAGTGTCCTAAATCTGATGCATTCTGAATATGGGTGGTACAGGAGGGAGAACTTGGGAATAAGCAGGAGATGCATCATGAAGGCCTTGTGAGTTGGGCTGCATTGCTTGGCACAGATCCAACTCCCTCCAGACGGACACTTGACCCTGTCTTGATGTTGGAGTGAGGAAAGTGGATCTGCCAGTAGTCGATGATGAACTAAGCCATATTGGGACCTTCTGCCCTTGCTGGGCAGAAGATAAGGAGATATGGAGAAGAGAGAGTGACTGGAAGGGACTGGAAGAGATATACATGGATAAAAAATATGACTTTATTCATAATAAAAAAAGGAGAGAGAAAACATTTAAAGAATGGAAATAAAAAACAAATGTTCTTTTCTTTTAAAAAGATCATTCAAGACAAAATGTGGATAACATGAAGGTGAAGAAAATTAAAGAATACTGCTAGAGACTGATGATGCTGAGTTGGTATGGACAGAAGCAATGAAAATGAAGAGTGATTTAATTGTAGATGGAGTAAGTGAGTGAAGACAACATACTTCCTTATGTAGATTTGAGGAAGGATAGAGGTTAAAAGTCAATGTCAAGCTAAGATTTGTGTTGCAAATACATTTGTAAATTATAGGATCATTCCCATAGAAGAAATAAGTGTGAAATAAGTGAAGACAACTTGTGACCTGCTCTATCACCTTTGGGCACACAGAGGGAGCTTGCCAGGAAGCTGTTGGGTGAAGCTTAACAGCCCATCAAGAATCCACAGGCTCAAATTAGTGGGTTAAAAAGGCATAATTATATCAAAGAAAATGGAAATTATGGTCTTAAATGAACTTGCATGAGGAGATGATAGATGGCAGGAACAAAACTAGAATAACTCTAGAATAATCTAGAATAACTCTAATGTAGTGGAAAGGGTGAAGGCCCTTCACACAATAGACAGTAGCCTTAAAATCAAGATGGAAATAATTTAAGATTTTTCTGAGGCTTTTCATCACAGTTCATGTGAACATGAAGATAAGTGAGAACCATAGACACCAAAATAAAATAGTTATACATATGCTCTTATTCTATAATGATATGCTATGGGTAGCATGTGTTTTACATGCTTACATATATACATGCTTCCATGAAGTCTAGGAGAAAGGCCTATAAAGTCACTTTTAGCACAATTTACACAAAGATATGGACTTTGAGAAGTTAAAAGCTAGCCCAGGTTTGCTCAGCTCTGCTCCAGAGTCTCTGATCAGCAACTACAGTGGTATTTATGACTCTTTATACTGACCTGTAGTCACAAACAGTCCCAAAGCTACGTTGACTCTGTATTATGGACATAAAAAAGAAAGTCAGTAGCTGAGAGATAATCAGTGTTTCTTACTCTATGAATAGAGGGTCTGAGCTTTTATTGATAATATTGATACTGTACAAGCTTCTTTCAATGCCTTCTGATGCAGAGGAAGTACCCACTTAATTTACTGAGCAAATTTGCAATGATAAGAAACTCAGTGATATTTTGCTTTCCTAATATTGGTTTTTCTAAGCATTAAAAATGTTCTTGACCTTTCTCAGCAAGCATTATGATTTTTCTAGGAACATACACTTTTGTCAGAAAGTATATGTTCCTTCTAAAAAAAATATGGTGGTAAATAAACACTAACACAAGAGATTGTTTTTCGGTCTTAATTCCAGATTTCCTGATGCAATTGAGTTACAATATAGGTGTAATGTTTTAGGATTTTCAAGTTACAAAATTACATCAAGAAGTTTCTAACCACTAGTGGCAAAGGAATTAATGAGAAATATCAATATAATTCACCAGTTTAATGTAGTAATGATTACCAAAAACCCTTGATGTTTTTAATCTATAAACTTATCATCTCAGGAAGGATCCACTTTTGAATGTCTTACTGGTTCATTTTCAACACACAAAGACAAGATACAGTTAACAAACTGCTATTCCAGCTAAAATGCCATTGTGAGAATCACTGAATTAATCAATATGAAAGTCATCTGTAAATGGCAAATAATTCCATAAGAGAGCATTATTACCATTTTATTGATGAAAATGACCAGCATTCTACTTTAGCTTGCCAAGTTCACCTTGTCAGAGAATATAACTATGCCAAAATATTTCCATGAGAGGTAATATTTTATCAAATGAATAATATTAATTCAAGTTCTAATGAAGAAAAATACAGGTATAGGACTTAATATAGAAGGCTGATGCTGCCAGGAAGACAGCCTTGGGGTTTTGGTGAATGCTTGTGGTTTAATGACTGATTTTGTTTCAGTGGTGACATTTATTACCTCAAGGTTCTAACTGCTCAGTTCCCATAGCAACACAAGTCCTGAAGTGATGACCCAGGGAGTCATCTTGTATTTCTGTGGATGGATATTATGTTCCATGTAATTTATTGCTTCTTTTATAAAACTCAGTTTTGACTTTGGATTTTTCATTTATTTAATATGTGGCCCTGTGTGACTCTTCACCTTTGGTTTGTCTCCTCAGCCATCTACTGGAAAAAATAATAAAAATGTTGTTATTAGAAAAATATAAGCACTAAATTGGTACTTTACTTTTTAAAAAATTTAGATACAGCCTACTTAAAAGAGACAATTTTAATGAAATAGTATAGAATTATAAAAGGACAGTAGTTTATTTGGGTATAAAGAAGAGAATGCAATAAAAGGAATAAGTGAGTTACAGTTTTAAGACCATAATCCTAATGGATACTAGTAGAAAAGTATGTTTTCCTCCATTTGAAGATGCTATTCTATAATATATTCATGTGTACTGATATATGTAAGCATCTCTATGTATTGGTGTATAGTGTAACATTTAGAATGGAGACCAAGCAAAGGGAGTGTTAGGTGACAGGGAAGAAAGGCATGTAGGGAAAAGGTCGCATGAATCATGAAAGATAATATAAAGCTAATGGTTCCTCCGCTTCCAGTTCTATCACAATGCTTTATTATGTGGTAGGAAAATGTATAAAATGTAATTGATGGTGAAAGTGTAGCATCCTAAGCAAACTCCATGGTGACCATCCTAATTGTATTCAAGTTCAATGAGATACATACAGTTTGGATCCAGGTAAGTGTTTATGTGAGTAGCTGTCTTAATTTAGGTGTGCTATGTTTTTATTTATAAGCTCTTTACAACACTCAATCTAAAACTATGAATCATAAAAATGAATTTAAAATAAAATAAATGTATATTTCTTTCTTTAAAATTCTTATCTCTGTTTCTATTTTTAATTTTCTTTTATTGATCGTTTTTAAAATTTAAAACATCATTCTATAAATTAGGATTGAGGGCTGGAGAGATGGCTCAGAGGTTAAAAGCGCTGACTGTTCTTCCAGAGGGTCCTATGTTCAATTCCCAGCAACCACATGGTGGCTCACAACCATCTATGATGATATCTGGTACCCTTTTCTGTATACTGTATACATAATGAATAAATCTTTTTAAAAATTAGGATTGATATTCTTGAACCAAAAAGCTATGATCACACAATTAAGACATTTGGCAATTTGTGCAGGCCTGTAAGATTTTTTTTAATTCAGAAAATGAAAAAGTTGGAGTACAAAATATTACGCCTGTCTCACTGATGTTATGAACAATTATCCAAGAACTTCAAAGCCCGTTATGCAACATCTTTCTTTTTTATAAAAAGGCTGGACATTTGTTCGCATCTGTGGCCTGAGGCACTGTAAGTTAAGCATGCATTTGTTCCTTAGAGCACTGTGGAGAGCTGTGTTGTACCATGCCCTAAAAGTGGCACTGGTTTCCGCCTTCCACCTTTTCGATGGTGAGTGCTCTCAGGAGTAAACAACTCCTTATTGGCTGTAGGCGAGAATGGTGGCTTGCTTCTACGTCCTAGGACCTATGGGTGATGTCCACGTGGCTTACCGGGATTGGAGGCCCAGAGGGTATTTAGCCACGAGCAGGCTTCCCCCCCCCCGCAGCCCCCGGGGGTCGTTTGTCGTTCGTCATCCTTCTGAGAGTGAGAGTGAGTGAGTGAAAGACAAGAAGATATCTGAAAGGCCCGAATAAACTGCAGAGAGAAGGATCCGGTGCTGTGTCTTCCTTGCTGGCGAGGTCACACGCGACAGAGCACCAGAATTAAACCCTTATGTCTGCTTACAAACATATTTTTATTTTATTTTTATAATGTGTGTGTATGTGTGTATCTCTGTGTGTATTTGTGGGGGTGTATCTTTGTATACATTCAGCACATGAGTTCAG
This sequence comes from Sigmodon hispidus, assembly GCA_004025045.1. Taxonomy (NCBI): domain Eukaryota; kingdom Metazoa; phylum Chordata; class Mammalia; order Rodentia; family Cricetidae; genus Sigmodon; species Sigmodon hispidus. The sequence continues at coordinate 26,416 of PVIH01013273.1, forward strand.
TGCCCACCAAAGAGTTTAAAACATATTTGTTTTAAAATTTTCTAAGCAACAACTGATTTTGTTATTGTCTTTGTTACTTTTCTATTGTTCTGATAAACATCATGACCAAAAGTGAGTTGGGGGGGCGTATTATTTTAGCTTACAGATTTAGACCATCATGAAAGGAAGTCAGGGCAGAAACTTGGAGGCAGGAACTGAAGCAGGAGCCTTAGAGGAACACCACTTACTGGCTTGCTCAGCCTGTTTTTGTTTTGTCTTGTTTTATTTTGATAGCATCTATGACAGGCTACCCAAGGGTCACACCATCCACAGTCCACTGAGCTCCCCCATATCAATCATCAATCAAGAAAATCTCCAATAAGCCAATGTGGTGAGAACATTTTATTTTTTCAGTTGAGGTCCTCTCCACACAAACAATTTTAGCTTGTTTCAAGTTGACAGATAAAAAGAACAAACAAACAAACAAAAATATACATCAGAAGACAACTCTTAACCAGATACTATCATTTTGCTGTGGATTTCATGTGAGAAACAAATTACTAAAATAGCACATATTAAGAATCTTAACACCCCCAGGCCTCTTGAAAGAGGTGGAAGAAAGAGACACCTTGTTAGAAGTGTTCTTATGTCAGTCTGGAGGCAGAGAAGGTGGTAGTCCTCTGTTCATCTTGGTTTGATGTCAAAGCTGTTTTATGCCTTGAGCACATCATTGAGCACATTTAAAACAAACAAGCAAATGACAACAACAACAAAACCTTTTTCTCCTCTCTCTCTCTCTCTCTCTCTCTCTCTCTCTCTCTCTCTCTCTCTCTCTCTCTCTCCCTCTCTCTTAAGACAGGGTTTCTCTGTATAGCCCAGGGTGTCCTGAAACTTGTTATGTAGAGCAGGCTGGCATTAAACTCAGAGATCCACCTGCCTCTGCCTCGGAAGTGGGACTCCTTGTAACAAAGGGAGCAAAAGTTTTTGCTGGTTTTGGGGCCATTCCTCATGCTGCGTTGCCTTGGCAACCCTAAATACAAGTGGAGGAACTTAGTCCTACCACAACTGGATTTGCCTAGGAGGGCTGCCTCTTTCTGAACAAAAGAGGAATGGAATGTGGAGGAGCAGGATGGGAGGAGGGAATAAGAGGAGAGGAGGAAGGAGAATACATGATGGGGGTTGTAAAATAAATGAATAAATTTGATTAATAAGAAAAAACCCAATAAACTTTTCTGGAAAGCCAGTTGTTCGACTCATTGCTAATGAACATAACTTTAGTTGATACATAAATTCAATCTATAGAATTGAGGCAAAACCAATGCTAGCAATCAGGGCTTTCATTATCCACAAATACATGGAACATAAAATTAACTGGGAACAAAATTTTCCTCAGGTATTCCTATTCCTAATTTTCCAGAAAAATTATCTGAACAGCCTGGATTGAATTTATAATCATGTTGTAGATATGTTGTAGATTTCATGCTATTAACAGTAGCCCCATTCTTCTGCCTCGGCTAACCTCGAGTCCTTTCATTTCAGCATTACATACCTTCCATCTACTCATGGTCTGAACAAGAAAATCAATTCCTTGAAATTTCATATATTTTTCATCTTTCTGCCATCTCTACCACCCACTTTTTGTGCAGACAGAAATGAAGAACTCAGTAAGGAAATAATGGAGTGCATTGAACTGCAATTCAATTCTCTCTGGTTCAATTCAAATAACACTCTAGTTCTTGGCTCTGAATGATGTGTTCTAACCCAGTGTGTCCTCTTGATGGGCAATTCTCCCTTAAGTAGCTTCTGAAAGTTAAAAGTAACAAACCAACAACTCCAAAAACACTCTGCAAATCCATCTGTAAAGAAACAGCTAAAGGGGAAAACCTCTGTACTTGAAAATTCTTATTCTGCTACAGCACAAGCACAAGGTAAGGAGTCTGACATTGAGAGAACCAATTATCACAGTATGCTAAAAGCAATATAAATCAACAGTCTAGGATCCCAAAGCTTCAGCTGGCCGCAATTTACAGGATGAGGGCTTTCCTACTAACACATAACATTCCACTAACCAAATGATGAAAAACACAGATCAGAAGTTTCACTGTGCAACACTTATATGCTAGCAGCTTGATTCATAGACACAGGACAGTGGGCTAGAAAAGCTTACTACTTTTCATTTTTTCCATGGGATGGAACCACCTCAGCCTGATTTGCTTGGGACTTTCCTGAAGTTAGCATTCAGATTTTTCAAGGCCAAAGATTCCAATATGGCTGGTTATTTTATTTCCAAAGCCAAGTTTTGTCTTATCTATAGCTGTATAAACACAAAGTAATTTTCAGATTTTCTAAAGCTCATTCACCAGAAAAAGCATGTTTTTCAGTTTAAAGTGAAATGCTTGAAAAAACATGTAAATATGTTAATAAAATATTATAAAACTCTGAGTATTATTGATAACATATAGTCTTTCATACCTAGTATGATAAAGGAACACTATTTCAGTCTTTTGCCAATTACTACTAGAAAAGTGGTTAAAATTCAAGCCACTTCAGTGCATTTCCTTAGGGCTGTTATGAATGACATTCAGAATTGTAGGGACAACAAGAGAAACCAATCTGGAGCCTGGAGATAAAAATACCCAAAAGGTGTGTTGACTAAATTGAAGTCTAAAACTGATTTCTTAGGCTAGAGGCAAAAACCCCATCAATAAAGCTTTGTGCTACAGAGGAAATTCAGGGTGGGTTTTGCTGACCATCATGAAACAAAGTACATGACATAAAATAGACATAGCCCAGGAAAATAGATGCAGCTCAGGATAGGTAGCACTCTGGAAATGGATTGAATTTACAGACAGGTCTAGATGCTAGAACGTATTAGTTTGGTTCCCCTAGAGCAAAGTTTTCTTGATTATCATACTGGATAGAACCAGAAGCCTGAGCCATTTCCCTTTCAAATCTCAAGTACTCAAATATTCTGTCTCCACATTTATTCATCAACTCATAAATATGTGATAACACCTACTATATGCTAAGCATTATCATGAGTTCTGTTAAGAAACAATGAACAAGTCAGCCAATATTTCATGATTCTTTGGGAGCCCACAGATCTCCCAAAGGAGATCATAAGCACTCAAAGGAATGACTCTGTTATGCATTTTAGTTGTATCTTCTAAGTGTCAAAATCTATCACAGCACAACTAGTCTGTTTCTAATTATTTAAATTGACTAAATGAAACTTTTGCCAGTAAATTTGTTCTTCTTGGAAAACAATAAAGAGGCAGATGAAAAAAAGGTGTTGCAGAATTACTCCATAGTTCAGTTAAACTGTGATGATATATTTGTCAACTCACTGTAGTTCTGGATGTGATATGGGCATAAAAGCTAAAGTGGAGAAATAGAGTTGCAATGTGGAAATGTTCCTTATGATAACCATACATTTGTTACTCTGCTTACCTTAGATGGGCCATTAGCATGAAGAAGGCTAAGTTCACATTGCTATACCTTGAAGAATTTCAGTTGTCAACATTTTTAGTTGTTCCCCATATTTAAAATGGGGAAATGTGCTGATATCTCCTCTTTGTCTGCCCACCCTTTTCCAAGCTCCTGTGTCATTGGGTTGCATCAATGGTCCAACGACTCTGAAATTCATATGGAATTCTAGCAATGGGGATCTAGAGAAGGTGATTGGTGGGAGGGCTGATGACTTTCTTTCTCTGGCTCCAATAAGCTTTTTCCTGGATGATGGCCTTCTGAGTGAAACTTCTCAATGATTCCAATCTGCTTCTAGAGTTAAGCACAGCTTTTCCTGCTAGCACTCATTAGCATGTCCTATGATTCAGTAACAGCCCTTTTAAAACTTTGTATAAATTACCCAGGTTAATGATGCCACTTTTCATACTTTCAGTATCAAAAGCAGTCATATTTCCCTTTCCCTTTAATACTGTGAACATAAAGTATGTTCATGATTTAGCACCATTGCTACAGTGAAATAAGTACTAGATAAGTTTAAATACAGTCACCTAGTATTATTCTTTCCAGGTTTTTTAAAATCATGGAACTAAGCCACAATAACATAATCTGTGTGTTATGTATCTTTTAATAGTTTGAGCAATGTCTCCTTGCAAGGGTGCTTATAAAGTTATAAAGAAAAATGATTTTGTTTATGTAAAAAGACATTTTAAAATAAAGTCAAGAAATTGGGTCTTCCAAGAGTCACAGAATACAATGAAGTATTCTTCAGCTGTAATTAAATTTGCAACTAGAAGCAGATGTGTCCACTGTTATAATTTACTCTTCCTTCTCAGCAATACACTTAGACTTGGATAAGAAAACTACATGGACATATAGAAAAGAAATGAGTTGAGAAATGAGCAGATCTATTTGAATAAATAATGTGTGTGTGGAATAAATAATGATTAAAACAACTTATTTCAGAAATGATCGTTAATATTTTGAGCTCAAGTTTCTTATAAATCTTGTCAGAAGGGAAGAGCGTTAGCTTTTTCTCACTATTACAATACATCTATTATAAAATAAAAATGCATAAGTGGATTTAGAGATTTATTTTAGCTCATGGTCAGCAGTTTCTTCTGATGTTAAACACATGTTAAGGCAGAAACATTCTGGAAGGTTGTGCTAGCTACGAGCTAATTACCATGGTAGTAGCCAAGAAAAATGAGGAACAGAAAAGGTCAGGGCCAAGTAAAGCAGGATCTTTCAAAGACTCCTCCTTAGTAATCTACTTCCTCTTCCTCCTAAAGGCACATTGATAAGGCTGATGTCCCCACAATCTGTCATCTCTCAATAGCACCAGTAGCTAGGGATGACCTTTCAACACATTAGGACATTTGACATCCAAGTCACAACACTCCACCCCTCGCCCCCAAAAGCTTTCTGTTCAAATGGTAATTCACAATGCATTTAGCATATGATGCCAAAGCTATAATACACTTGACTAACCATGTTCAAAAGTCAAGCCCAGACTTTCTTCCAAGACTTAAAGCAAACTCTTTAGATGTAAGATTCATTGCCGATGGGAGTGTAGACTTGTACAGCCACTTTGGAAATCAATAGGCAGTTTCTTAGAAAACTGGGAATCAGTCTATCTCATGATCCAGCAATAGAACTCTTGGGAAAATACCCAAAAGATGCACATTTATATCACAAGGACTTTTGCTCAACTATATTCACAGCAGCATTATTTGTAATAGCCAGAACCTGGAAACAACCTAGATTCCCCTCAGCTGAAAAATGAATTTTTTAAAATGTGATACATTTACACAGTGGAGTAGTATGCAGTAGTAAAAAGTAAAATGTCATCATGAAATCTGCAGGCAAATAGATGGAACTAAAAAAAAAAAAAAATCATCCTGAGTGAGGAAACCCAGACCCAGAAAGACAAGCATGGTAGAAATGAGACATAAAACAAAAAATAACCAGGCTACAATTTATAATCCCAGAGAAGCTAGGTAACAAGGAGGAGCCTAAGAGAGACATCCATGGAAAGAGAGACATTTCCTGAAATGGGAAATAGATAAGGTCTAATGAGTAAATTTGGAGTAGGGAGGGCAGGGTAAAGGGGAGGTGGGAAAAGAACAACGAGGGAACAGGATGGTAGAGTTGAGAGATGGGCAGAGAGAGAACAAAATCTCCCTTTATCTTGACAGAGGAAAATCATTTTTGGGTTAGGAAGAAACCTGTGCTAGGGGAACCTCCCAGGAATCTACAGGAATGACCCCAGGTAGGATTCTAAGCAATAATGAAAAGGCTTCCTAACCTGGCCTACCCCTGTAATCAAAATGATGGCCTCCCTAATTGTTACTATAGAAACTTCATCCAGCAACTGATGGAAAAAGATGCAGAGATCTATTGCTAAGCACTAGGCCAAGCTCCTAATCCAGTTGAAAAGAGGGAGGAGGGATTATATGAGTAAAGAAGTCAGAGGCTATGATGGAAAACCCACACAGACAGCTGACCTGAGCTACTGGGAGCTCATTGACTCTGAAATAACAGCTGGGGAATCTGCATGAGACCAGATTACACCCTGTGAATGTGGATGACAGTAGTGTGGCTTGAACAGTGGGTGGGATCACTGGTAGTGGGACCAGAATTTACCCCTGGTGCATGAGCTGGCTTCTTGGAACCCATTCCCTATAGAGAGATGCCTTGCTCAGCTTTCATGGGGTGGGGTGGTCCTGCCTCAGCTTGATGTCCCAGACTTTGTTGACTCTCCATGAGGAGTAAATGGAAGGGGTAAGAGTGGGGAAGATGGGGAGTGGTTGGTATTTAAAAAAAATATTTAAATAAAAATATGCCAAAAAGGAAAGTTATATATTTTCAAGATATAGTAACACAGAATAAGCATTTATATTCCAAGCTTGTCTCAGGACTTTTGTGGTTTAGTTGAACATGCTTAGAATGGAACTACCCATGATTAGATGGATAACTCACACTGAACAGGACCTGTCTAGCATGTAGGGAATGCCAGGTATACATCATTTCCTATCTGGCCAATTGATAGGTTCTTATAATATCTAAAAATAAGTAAGACTTCCTTCTTGTCAAATTAGTCATTAGTGGACACTTCAATTATCATAACATGTATGCAGTTAGGATAAGCTTAACTCAATATAACGAGTTCAATAGCTAAGCTAATGCATACATTTGTAATAAAAATGTCTCTAGCCCATATTTGAAAGAGAAAGTGTTATACTTCAACAATTTTTGTTTCTCCGTCAGCATAGAAGAGCTAGCTATCAGACTCCATACTTTTCTAGACATATTTTTTGAGGTTTTATCCAGTGGTCAGCAATTTCACAATTTTAAAGTAAAAATATGGTCAAGTTGTGAGAAAGCACATGTCAAGCACAAGATAGTGGTAGTTAAATTGTGTATATTTAAACAGAACATGGACCTGAAGTCCCATTGGTTGTAGGCTAGTGTTGACTGAATTATTAATTAAGGTGATATTAAATGAGGCATAATTCACCTTTTGGTTCTTACTTTATTTTCTTATTTATTTATTTATTTATTTTTTATTTATAAAATAAAGTCCTTTTCTTTCATGTATCCCCTTGCCCCAACTCCCTTCCCCCTCCCAACCCCTCCCAGTCAGCCTTCAGCCTCCCTCCTCCCCATCTCCCCATTCCCTCCCAAAAAAGGGCAAGAAGTCCCAAAGTGGATCAGCTCAGCTGTCCACTGACATAAGCAGTATGTGGAGCCTTAAGAAGGGATCAGACTGTGTTTCTATGCGTGGACTGGCTCTTTGGAGCCCATTCTCACCAAAGAAACACCTAACCCAGTGTTGACATTAGGATGAGGAAATCAGACTTGCCTGGAGTGGATTCTGAGCTTACTTTATTTTCAGACCTAGAAAGAGGAACCAATCAACAATCTTTGTGCTCCTTTGAAGTTCTCTTATGTTACCACTTCTGCTCTGGCAATTGAGTAATCCGCTAAAATTTACTTCTCTACAGTATAGCTTTGACTGAGTTCTGTTTCTTAAACACCTGTAAGGCATTTACTAGCAAAACAGAATACTAGGCAGTTCAGCAAGCATTGGCTCTACTACATCTGATGCTGATGCCCATGGTAGTTATCTCTTCATTGCTTAGGTGTTGAGCATCCTTGGGGATGAAAATAGTTTTGACTCTCCCCTTTAAATTATTTAATTACCTTATTTTATGTATATGAGTGTTTTTTCTGCATATATACCTATGTACCACCTATGAGCTTGGTACCAGCAGAAGCCAGAATAAGACATCAAATTCTCTGTAACTGGGTTACAGATGGTTGTGAGCCACCTGGGATGGGATGCTGGGAATTGGACCTGGCGTCTTTGGAAGAACAGCCAATGTTTTTAAGCAATGAGCTATTTCTCTGTCCATGACACTTTAAATTATAAGTGGTAAGCCTAAAATGTTTGCATGAACACTCTTGAAAGACATGAAATTTAATTGTGTTGACAAATCACAGTATAATTGTAGAAGAGTACATCCCTGATAATGTATGTAATGGCATTCACTGACCTGTGGCATGCTAAGGTGGTCATTGTAGATTTTAGGAATCTAATTTCTTATCTTTGTGAAATAAAGGATTAAGTTATCTTATCTACCACATTTTTTCCTAGAACTATTCTCTTTTTAATTCTATGGAATTTCAAACAATATTATCCAACAAGAATCATGTTTGTCTTGGCTAATCTTGGTTCTGAGGAGCAAGTTTAGCTTAGATTATAAATAGGCTCCTGCACTGCTGAAGGCATGCAGTCTGCCTGTCATGAGTACTCTGTGGAAAGCTGAAATATTCTGCATGAACCTGCTCTGTCCTCAGGGACAGGTTATTGAGTTTCATCTCTTTCATCAGTTCAAAAACCTATTGGAAAGCTTAACATCTAAAGTTCACACAGTTAAGTCTGATCTTAATAATAAAACTTCTCAACATTTATAACAGTATTATGAGGGTAATGGTTTTAGAGATAATAATACATCTCTGGTGCTCCTCAAAAACTATTAAAGCTGTAGGCCACACAATACTCCTCCAAGGATAATGACCTAAAGCCTCCTGATTAAGTTCTTGGTGTAAAACATGGGCACTGGTGTTTAGTATTCCTCTTATTTTCTTATAATGTTTATTTTTCACTGTTTTATCTGAGCTAGAAATATAGTAATGTTTTCCAGCAAAAGATCCACATTTGATAAAAACATTTCTTAAGATATTTCTAGTAAATAAAATGGATCTTTGATCTCAATCAAAGACAACAGGACTGAAGTCTGGTAAAAAACCTGTAATAAAATGTAATATTTTATAATATTAATTTTTATGAGAAAAACTAGGTTGAGAACCAGGATTTCAAATCAGATCGCTCAGAGCTCTAACACCTGAACCAAATCATTCTAGTCAGTGCTTTTAAGCAAAATACATACTCTCTCTTGATAAGTTTGTAACAGCACCTTTCAGCTTTATTGACAATTAAATGGAATAATCTAGACAAAGTACCTGCCATGGCATTGCTATTTTTAAAAATGATAGCAGTTGTGAAGTGTATATGTTGTGGAAAGAAATCAACCTTACTTTATATTTGCTCTGAGGGCATTTCTTCTTTACAAGACATTTTACTTATATTGATTATGCATAATGTTGGAAACTTCATGAGCAAGAATGAGTTAAAGTAATTTTCTTTTTAATTTCAAAGAAATCAATAGCATCATCGAGATATTTAACTTTTTCTAAAGGTAACTGGAGATAATCAATAGCATTTTATGGTATGGATTCTATATGTGGTTGAATTAAAGCCAGTTCACTATGTCCAGTCAGGCATAGGTAATAGTGTTCAGGCCAAAAAATGCTCCCACCAAGTTAGATATGGACCCAACGTTGTTTTATGTTAGACACTGGGTACAGCATCAGACTGCAGATTTGAGTCAGGCTTGTGTTAGGGAGGCAGTAAATTTAAGGAGGTGTCCTTAATTCATATTGCAAGTCTCAATAACTTCAGTTTTAAACATGAACCTTAACTGAGTTGTCATAAAGGTTATGCCAATAAAATATCTATTGTGATTTTTTTATACAGCTAATAGCATCATTATTATGAGCTTAGCTCTTGGCTACTCTTAACAGAAAGCTTAAATAAGAGAGCTGGTGTGAAATATGAAATGGTAACAGCAAATGAATAATATATAAATTAGATCTTTACAAATGACACAGTGAATGCTATTAAGCTTTTGGGGTAGAAAAATCTCAGAATATGAGGAGTGATGTGAGATAGTATATCAAAGGAAAAATGTAAGTGCTCTTATCCCACTCATCCCTCTAGGTCTCTATGTGGTCCTAAGGGAGTTACTTACCATCTCTGGGTTTTAGATCTTTCAGGATTCCCCACACACTAATATGGTGAAGTAGTCATGTCACACACTGTGCTGTTATATGGTGGTCTTTCTTCTTCTGTTAACTATTTCAGACATATTTTTCTACTATTTATTTATTTGTCTGTCTCTGTTTGTGCCTTCTGTGTACCAGGTGCATGTAGGTGCTCACAGAATTCAGAAGTGTCAGATTCCCTGGAAATAGAGTTATAGATGGTTGTGAGAACCAGATGTGGATCCAAGAAACCAAACACCAGTCCTCTGAAAGGGCACAAAGTGCTCTTGTATGCCGAGCCCTCTCTAGCCCTTTCAAAATATTTTAATTTTGGCTTATAACCTTAGATTTAAGTGTAATTGAAAAAGGCCTCCTTCCTTTTCTGGTTTTCAACAAAAACTGCAATATCTTTACTTTGAGTAATTTCTTGATTTTAAGGCTTTAGTAGCTTTTAAATACAGAGATCTCTGGGAATGGGTACATTTTATATTATATGCTTACACTTTGGTATAAATGTAAAAGAGCAAAAGCAGTACACCTATTATTATAGTCAACTTGATTTCCCAGACATGCCATCAATGACCATTTTTTTTCTCTTTTTGCAACTTAAACTTCCCAGTTTTATATGGGGCACAACTATTTCTGGAATATAGACATTTCTAACTTACCTTGCAACAGATGTTGTCTTAAAACAAACATAAATGTCACAGTATAAATGTCAGAATATAAGACCTAGAGTATATATAAAGGAATTGAGTATTGCTCTTCAAGTTTTATATCCCTCTTGACTAGACTATAAACATAGTGTCTGGAGTTCCAGCAACCATTTGGTACCCAAGCATAAGGCTGACAGATAGCAACTTGATTTTAAGCAATAGCAAAGTGTTCTCTGACTTTAGAGAGCTGCTCAGCTCCAGTTCACATTTTCTTTAGCAGACTGTTGCCATAATTATCTTTCCTAAGATCTTTAGTGGTTCTAAGTTCTTAAACTTAATATTAATGGATCATTTCACAAAGAAGTAGTAGTAAAAACTAGTGATCTCAATTAGCAAGCTGTGGTTTCAACACTCACAGTATGATGTGTGCACACAAATGTGTATGTGTGATATACACAATAAATGTTAAAAAGATAAACACATCTATACATATCTTAAGCTTTCAGAAGTTCTTCTAGTAGTGAGCTATCATGATGAGGCATTGACTATTATCATTTCTTTTGTTATGAACTGTGGTAGTTTGAATGAGAATGGCTTTTATAAGCTCATGTATGAATGCTTGGTTAGTTAGTGGAACTATTTCAGAAGGATTGGAAGGGTTAGATGTGGCCTTGTTGGGATAGATGTGTTCATATAGGAGGAGGTCTGTAATGTGGGCTTTGAGGTTTCAAAAACTGTAAATAGTCAGGCATGATGTCTTTTTTCTCTCTTTGCTGCCTGCAGATCAAGATGTAAAGCTTTCAGCTACTTCTCCAACACAATGTCTGTTTGCTTTCTGCCCTGATGCTCATGGACTAACCCTATGAAACTGCAAGCAGGTCATCAGTTAAATGTTTTGTTTTGTTTTGTGTTTTAAGAATTGCATAGATCATAATGTTTCTTCACAGCAATAGAACAGTGACTTAAGACAATAATTTTTTTAAAAATTTATTACATGTTACTATCTTTTGTTTGTTTATTTGGGGTTTGTGTGTCTGTGAATTCACATGTGGAAGTCACAGGACAGTTTGCTGCATCAAGTTCTCTTTCCATTTTGTGGATCCTGAGGATTGAACTTAGGTCATCAGCCTTGGCAGGAGACACCTTTACACACTGGCTCTGCCTTTAATTTTTAAGTTAATTTTCTCTAGACATCACATAGTTTATCTAAGAGGTAATCATTTTAAAATGTTCTTTCGAGTTGTTACAAAAATATTCACTTAATGATACCACATTACATTCTCATTAATAAGAAATTAGAAGGCCGATTTCTGAGAAAAATAAAAGATAAAAGACACCAGCATTTTTACTAAATCCAGTATACACACCTCATCGTTCTTGTAATATTGGAAGTTTAGAGGGAAATTTTGAGTTTTGTGTCTTTGAAAAGTTTTTTTTTCATATAAATTCTTTACAAGTAGTGTTTTTTGAATTACAGCAAAAAAATTTCTTACATAAGACTTTCTGCAGATAATATTGGAAATGAGGACCCCAATAGAATCTCTGGCATGAAGCCTGAGAATATGAAGGCTAATTTTTACTCCCCGAAGATGTTCCCAGCACATTTAAATTCCAGAACGTCCTTTCCACGATCTAACGAGATGAAGTTAAAAGCTGGTTCAAATTAACCTTTGCCTGAGCGCATCAGAAAATCAGGAGGGTTTCCTCTTTTGACTCTGCCTCTAGTGTAATAATAAATCTGACTTCATGGAAGTGTGGGGGGGGGGGTCACAGCTAGATGATGAACTTGTACTCAGAAGGAGACAAGACTTGTGTCAGTGAAGGACGACATGAGTCACACATATTAGAAATTGACAGGAGAGAGTAAATGTAACCAAGGTAGAGTTCAGAGACTTGAAAACCATGTGAAGAATCGGTCCTGGAAGAGAGCGATTGCATATAAAAGGAAGAGCGGGACGTTAAAGAAATGACTAGGTAACTTAACCGAGGTCTCCCACCTCGTTCCGTGAAGGCGCTCCTGGGCTCTGGTGATGAATGTGTTCATTTTGTATGATTTACTTTGAGTAAATAACCCAGTACCCTATCAGCTCTGTAGCCCTCAGGTGGTGTGTGTGTGCTGGGAGGGTTCGGGGAGGGGCTGCCCGACACGGGCGCCCAGGCACTTCCTAGGAGACTCACATCCTTTTCTCTGGAGCTGTCACTAGAAGATTCTTGGGCTCCTCTCAGAAGAAGAAAGTCACCCATCTGAACCCGTTGTCCCTTCCATTCCTCATTCGCTCTCTGCAAACCGCTCCTCCTAGTCTTTCCATTGTGCTCTGACGCCTGCACAAGACCTTCACCTCCTTTGTAGTGAGTGGGAATATCGACTTGAGGCTACCCAGTCCTCCGGCTGCTATGGAGCTGTATGGAAAGGTAAACAGAAAGGAGTGTCTCCTCCAGCTCAGTCAGAAATCTGGCTTTCGTGGACTGCGTGCTTGTGTGTGTGTGTGTGTGTGTGTGTGTGTGTGTGTGTGTGTGTTCGAGCTTGCTTGTATGCTTGAAGATCTACTCTACGCAGTCGTGCCGAATAACTGCTTTCCTTATATATGTGCCATTCATCGTCGTTTTCCCGCGTGATTGTTGATTAAGACGGTAAAACTACTTCACTCTGAGTATGTATTAACTTTTGGGCTCAGGGTAGAGGTAGGGTAAACGCCTGCTTGCTTTGGAAATTAGAACAAAGTGTTGCATTTCCTAGCCAAAGAGATACAATCTAGCTTCCAAACGAGATACTGAGGAGAAAGGGTTCTTGTTTGGAATAAACTGGTGTCATTTTCGCCAGTGCTCTGAGGAAATGGTCTGGCAGGGTGAGAGCTATGACAACCAGAGTAACTGGAAAGGGGAAGGGAGGCTCCGCTGCCCAGTGCAGCTGGAGAGGCAACCCAGAAGGTAGCCTGCTGGATCTCTGGGAGTTGTAGTTCACGGTTTTCCCGTTCGCACAGATGCCTCTTAAGATTAGACTACAACTCCCAGAAGCTCACAGCGCTCATGGCCAGTACGCCTGTGTGGAGTCAGGAGCGGACAGCTCCGGTGCTGATGTTGGAGCGGGCTACAGAGCCTCACGCTTTTGGAGTGTTGCCGGGAGCGCGCGGGCTGTGCACGCTTGACCAGACACCGGGACCAGCGCTGTCCTAGCAAGAAAGAAAGGACATTTGCCTACAATGAGACACGAGGCGCCCATGCAGGTGGGTCTACAAAGAAAGAGTGATCTCGGTAGAAATAGAGAGAGGGTTTTTCCAGTCGCTTAGGGGACTTCTTGATGAAAGATAGAAAGGGTTGTTCAGTATCTTTTCAGACTCATTAAGGAGACTGAGTGTGGAAAATGAAAACCCGAGCTTAAAAAGTCAGGACAGGCCATCTCTTGTTGGGATTGATGTCCTTGGCTTCCTAGGTTTGTGAGAGTGGTATAAACGGAAGATTTTTCAGCCACATAAATTAGTTGAGACACATTAAAAGAAGAAATCCTCTTTTTTTCGTTTTTAAATATCAATAGGAACATTGATATTGAATATCAATATCAAAGGAAAAGAGCAAACATATTTATGCTTTTATCTCAGGGCTATGCCGCCATCAGTGTGTATCTACTTAACTGAATGGTTCAGTTCAGAGGACCCTCTTTTCCCCTGTATTACTCTGTGAGGTAGACATTCACTGTACTATTACATTCCCCATTTTAATCACACCCTTGCGCTTATTCCCTTCAAAAATGAAAAGTATCCCTGTTGGAGCTACTCACCAAGTTACACTTTTAAGTTACTCCATTCTATGTACAACTGAGTAATGCTAAAACCTACGTATATGTTCGTTAACCAAGCAGAGCGAGCCCTTTGCATAACAGAAAGGCATTTTATGAATGGGTTGAGAGAAGAGATCATTCCATTTGGAATATGTTGCCTCCCTTCAAAACCCATCTCTATTGACACCCAGTAACATAAATATTTGACAACCCAGTCTCATGGTTTCTTCACAAATCAAGCTTTGATTAATTTTTCATCTATTTTATGTTACATATATTAAGAAATCCCAACTGAACCTTTAAGTGAAAGCATTATAGAATTTGTTTGCTGGAGTATTATATAATGCAAGACCTCAAATTACCCTAAGAGTTATTGAAAACTTGATTTGTGCCCAGAAATAGACCCTTTGTATGACATCTGGTATTTCTGTTTGTGACTTAGCTTTTTATTATAGACCTGATGCAATATGAGTGTGGACAGACAATAAAGACTGTTGCAATCAAGATATATTAGCTCACTGATGATGTTGCTAAGAGCCAGCAACTGACTTAATCATATTTGATAATGGGTAAATATTGACAGTTGTCTTTAAAACTGAGTTGTCACTCTTCACTTTGTATATTTATATCAAAATATTATGTGCTGACCCCTAAACTTATGGTTTTCCAAAATTAAAAAAATAGTAATGTAAATTTGAATTTAAAGTTAACTTCATTGATGTACTGAAATCTTTCTGTCAAATGACAAATAAAATAGCTATTATGTATTGATTTTATTTTTCTGTGTTGCTTAGACTATTCAGAAAGGTAATAAAATGTTACAGGACTGTATGAAATTAATGCTTTAAGTTATTGTGTGTACGTCCATCATATATATACATATATATATATACTAGTTATTGTAAAGCTATATTTCATTGAAAACCCTAATGATGAATTAATGTTAATTAGTTACCATAAAATTAATTTTCTGATAGCTACAGATGCTTTTATATTTGTGGTGTGTTTCAAATCACTGGGTTATATTTTTGGAATTTAAAATATAATCTCCCCAAGGTTAATATGAATTTACGAATTTTAAAAATTCAGACTTGTTAAAAGTATATTTAATTCAAGCCCACACATTGATTCATCTTTATAGATTATTGTTAGGGTGACTTCTATCATTTTCAGATTTTTGAAGATTATATAATAACCAAGAACAAAATCATAACTTAATGCTCATAAGCAGCAATTACTGTTTTGAGATGCCTCTTACTAAACTAGAATCATATTCCAGGCAACTTTGAAACACAAAAGTGCAACATTAGAAATAGTGGATATTCCTTTTTTTCCTTTTAAATATTAAGCTGTGTCTCCACTTTAAACATATGACACAAACATTTCCTTACTTACATTTACAAGAAATGTGTCATGAGGAAAGTCTCACTTTATATTTTTTTTATCTCAGGTATTTTATCTCCTTTTTTAGTATTTAGCTTAGTGGCTAATGTGAAACAAAATAAGCTTTTAGTTATTGACTAGATTCCTAAAAATTATGTCTTTTTAAAATTCTTTGGAAAAATATGACATCAAATAAAGTGTTTGGTGTTCTTGTATAGATAGCTTTCTGTTTTATTAATTGTAGCTGTCTTTGATCCTTGAATAATTTCTACAAAATATTTTTCTCCAAATTGATAGAAAATAAGACAATATTTGTTTCTTGTAGTGACTACTACAATAATAACAATGAAAGTCTTGGATGCTTGTATTTTCTTTTTAATTAATCAAGGATAGCATTTGGTAAGCATGGTAAGTTGAGAACATTAATGTGGGTGGTAGTCTTGTCATTCAGCTTATCAATAAATCCAAGTAGGCAAATGACACAGGAAACAGTAATGCATGCTCATGACTGAAGGCAAGACTTTGAGAGCAAATTTAATACAGGAGCTGATTGAAAAATAACCTCAGTCTACTCGGTGCCTGCCTGTGCCAACCACAGTGCTTTGCATTCAGATGTCACAGTACTTGTATATATATGTATAAAATCCTCATATGCACGGTTACATATGGGTCAAAATATTTATAAATGAGTTTTATAATTCTACAAGTCACTACTGGAACTTGATAAGATTAAATGACTTCTCTAATATGGAAGAGTTAAAATTCTGCCAAATCGCTGTTTATAAAGCTCATGTTCTTTCTTCCATTACTTTGATTTTTCTACAAGGAAAAAAAATATGTGGTATAAAGAATGAGGACTCTATAGATAAATGTTATTTATTTAGTTGAGAAGAAAAAAAAATGTATTGGTCCTATTTTATGTTTACAAAATAAGCTTGCATAAACTAAACTAAATGTTTGGAAAGGGCTATGTGTTATATGTGGCTATCTTCTTTATAATTTCTTATAGTTTCATATACTCTTTTATGCGGCTAAAGAGAGATACACTCTCATATTTAGCTAGATTTTAGGTTAGTCTGACAAAAACAGCACCTTCTTATTAATAATAAACTTCAAGCTAAATGCTAAAAGATTGGAACATACTGGGAAAAAATGGCTAAAGATAATGTGAAGCGAGAAAGTTACATAGACATAGACCAGAGAGGACACCAAAGTGAACACAGTAAGGTAGATGTTCAATACAGGCCTGTTATACATAAACCAAGTGATAGATAATTACTGTCTAGGTATTACTGTTCCATTGGTGGTAGGAAGGTTATGATATTCCTGCATTTTATTATCTTCTACAATTATCATTGACTTTTGTGCAGTGGACAATTAGTCCCCACCCTTCACAGACTTCTTGCTAATGTTGGTGAGACAGTCATCCCTATTTTTTAATGGTTCCTCAAGTATCATCTGTACAAAAGTAGGAAGGAAAAAGAATTAATAAAAATAGAAAATAAACTTTAATGCTACAAGAGTGGGTTCCCATCTCTACTCTTTTAAGTTAAAGAATTTGGATTTATTATGAAGTCACTTCTCAGATGAGAACTGAGAGCTTGACTCATCTATGAGTATAGATATAAATATTTAGAAGGGAATTTGATAGGACGCATATTTAGCAAAATAGTAGAAGATTCATTCCTAGGACTTCTGAACTCTCCAAATATAGGTTTATGGTGAGATGTACAGTACTAGTCATGAGTTACCTTCGGTGGAATAAGCCTTAAAGACAAAAAAAAGAAATAGAAAGAAAGAAAAGAAGAGAGGAAGGAAGGAAGAAAGAAAGAAGTTGGTTACTTCCATAACATTTGTGCCATTATTATATTTTAGGCGTATCTTGCCAGACCGGTTTTGTAGTTTATAGGATTTACAGATTTGTAAGATTGGTGATGACTTTCCTCCTCCAGGAGTCTGAAGAGCTTCTTCAATATAATCAACACTAACAGGAGACAGCTTCCAATCAATTCTAGCTTGATTCTTCTAAGTCCTGTGGCTAAAGTGTGGTCTTCAGCAACAGTAGTCTTACCATCAAGTTCTTATACACAGGGAAGAGCAATAGCCCGCACTGTTTCAAGGGTTCCTGGTATTACCAATAACCAATAACTTGAAGAAGTATATCTCATAAGTGTATATTATCACTTTGAACCTCAGTAATGACCCAGATCTCACTATGTAATCCAGGAAAGCCTTCAGCTTGAAGGAGTTGTTCATCAGCCTTCCAATGCTGGAATTGTAGATCATGGTCTAGCCTTTGTCATTCTTACTATATAGTTCTCAGCATTATTGATGTTTGCTCAGAAAATCACACTTCCTTTAGCTGCTTCTCTTATTTTGTGTTTTATTAATTTTTGGCTTTTATAAAAACTCATGTTTCTTATACATACATTAGTAGAAATTTAGGTTTTTTAGGTAGAATTGACATCACTGATTTTAATTATTTTTTTTCTGCTGGTAATTGTAAACATTTAAAATTAGAAAAACTATCACTAAGGATTGCTCTTAGCTGACTCACAAGTTTCTGAATGCATTATTTGATTGTATATCATTTCAAATTCTTTGTTCATTTCTTGAGAATATTTTGGTTTAATACTTGGATTTACAAATATCTTTATCTTTCACAGGTTTACATATTTTCCAGATCTTACATTGTATTGATGTTTTATTAAATTTTACTTATATAACATTTGGAAGACTTTTTTTATTTTAAGCACTATAATTTATTATATTTTTTAGTATTCTTTCTTTTTTCCCTTTTTTCTTTTTTATTATGAATAAAGTCTCATTTTTTAATCCATGTATCCCCTTGTTCAAACTCCCTTCCCCCTCCTGCCCATCCCTGTCACTCTCTCTTCTACCCATCTCCTTATCTCCTCCCCAGCAAGGGCAGGAGTTCCCAAGGTCCCAAGGTAGCTTAGTTCAACATCCACTCCAGGCAAATCTGCTTTCCTCATCCCAACATCAAGACTGGGTCAGGTCTTCCTCTGGAAGGTATGGGCACCAAGGTGTTGATCCAAGGTGCTTCATATTCCAAACTGTTCAGTGGTTGTGGTTTGCAGCTTGGGCATGATTTGCTTTTTGCCTTTTTGTTTAGAGTCCACTGATGAGTGAGTACATCCCCTGCTTCTCTTTCTGGGTTTGTGATACCTCACTGAGGAGGATATTCTCCAAATCCATCCATTTGCCTGCAAATTTTAGGATAACATTTTTTCTTACTGCTAAGTAGTACTCCATTGTATAGATGTAGCACAGTTTGTTAATTCATTCTTCAGCTGAGAAGCATCTAGGGTGTTTCCAGGTTCTTGCTGTTATGAATAATGATGCTATGAACATAGTTGAGCTAATGTGTTAGGGGTGTGAATGTGTGTCTTTAGGGTATATGCCTAAGAGTAGTATTGCTGGATCCTTGGGGAGATTGATTCCCAGGTTTCTGAGAAGCCACCATACAGCATTCCAGAGTGGCTGAATAAGTTTACACTGTCACCAACAAGGGACAGTGTTCCCCTTGCTCCACAACCTCTTCAACATAGGCTGTCATCTGTGATTTAATCTTAGCCAATCTGACAGGTGTCAGGTGGTATCTCAAAGTTGTTTTGATTTGCATTTCTCTGATGGCTAAAGATGTCAAGTACTTTTTCAAGAGCCTTTCAGCCATTTGTAATTATGCTGAGAATTCCCTTTTTACTTCTGAACCCCATTTTTTGATTGGGTTATAAAACGTTTTAGGCTTTAGTTTCTTGCGTTCTATATATATTTTAGAGATCAGTCCTCTGTCGCTTGTAGGATTGGTGAAAAGCTTTTCCCATTCTGTAGACTGTCGTTTTATCTTATTGACTGTATCCTTGGCTTTACAGAAGCTTTTCAGTTTCAGTAAGTCCCACTTATTGGTTGTTGTTCTTACTGTCTGTGCTACTGGTATTATATTTAGGAAGTGGTCACCTGTGCCAATTCATTGGAGAGTATTTCCCACTTTCTTTTCTGTCAAGTTCAGTGTGGCTCAGTTTATGTTAAGGTCTTTGATCCATTTGGATTTAAGTTTTGTGCAGGGTGATAGGTTTGGGTCTATTTTCATATTTCTATACATTACCATCCAGCTATGCCAACACCATTTGTTAAAGACACTATCGTTTTCTGATTGAATAGAAGACATATTTTAAAGATTTTAATCCTTTAAAAATTTTAGATCAGTCTGGGATCTAACATGAACATTCTCTCTTTATGTAGGCTGAAGTTTAAAATGTAGTATATAAATGTCAATTTGGTCATCGGTGATATTATGAGGCTCTTTTACATCCTCACTGAGTTTGAATATACTTACTATACCCATTGTTGAAAAAGAGAATTTCCAATCTTCAAACACAGTTATTAATAGTTTCCTGTTCTGATTTTTGTTTTAGTTTTCATATAATCTGTACCTACATTATTAATAAATAGACATACATTTCTAATTGTTGTATCTACCTCAAGAATTTCTATATTTCTGTCCAATATTCTTGTTTGATTATGGCAATACATGTTATATTAATGTATATTATTAACACAAGTATTTGCTTTACTAGTATTTATGTTATGTGCATATTTTAATACTTTTGCTTTCAACTTTTATGCTTCTAAATTTACTTAATATATATTGTCTGATCAGTGTTCAGTCAAAACTTAAGTTTGTATACAGTTTGAAAAATCTGTCTCTTAATTATCATTTTTATTCACTTTATATATTTGATGATTTATATTGTTGAATTTAAATCAACAATTTTGCTTATTGTTGTATACTTGGTTTTTCTGTTCCTCTGCTAGTCCTTTCCTACCATTATTTTATTTAATTGCTCTTATTATTTTAGTTTTTTGAAGGTATTTTAAGGTTTCCTTTTAATTTTTTAAGTATTTATTCTAAAGACCATACAATATGTGGCTAAACACCATGCCTTGACTTCAGATAATACTCCATATACTGTGTAGAGAATTTGCATGACACAATTTTATATATATTGCATTTGCACTTGTTATAATTTCAGCTTTAAACATAATGTATTTTTTATTAAACCCATACACCTATACACACACATGCACACACACACACACACACACAGAGGGGGAGCGGGAACTTCCTTACTTCCTTGCCACCTATTTCTTCTGTCTAGTATTCTTTCTATTGATCTAAACTTCCGTGTGGTATTATTTTCTTTCGCTTTTCTTTAACTTTGCCTGTAGTATAAACTTTGTCAATATATTTTCTCAGTCTTTGTTAATATGATTTTTTGTAATTTTTTCTAAAATTTTGAGTGGGAGTCTTTAATGCCTATCAAACTTGGCATTGATTTTTTTTTCCTTTCAGTGCTGAATTTCATTTTGCTATTTCATTGTCTACTGGCTTCAGTATGTTGCTGATCTGCTTTTCATATTATTGCAATAATATAATATATATATAATGTCATATTTCATTTTGCTAGTTTTGAATGTATTTCTATTTAGCTTTGATTAAAAAATGCTTATATTTTTCCTTTGTAGTTTGTCAACTAAGAGGCTTGAAATAACCTCATCAGACATGAACATTTAGACATTTCAAAAAGTTAGAAAATATTTAGTTATTATATCCTTAAATATATTTTCACAATATCATTCTACTCCTTTTTCCTCCTAAGCCTTCAGTTACATGTAAGTTAGACTCCTAATGCTACCCAGTAACTCCAGAGGTTCTGCTTGTTTTTATTTTCATTTTTCTTTGTTGCATTGTATGATTTCTACTGATTCATTCTCAAGGTTAGTGACTCTTTCTTATGTGATCTGCAGCATTTGTTAATTCAAATACAGGAGTCATCCATTTCAGGCATTGTTTTGCTTCATTTAGGCTCACAATTGGCTCCCTTCCGGCTAAAAACATGTCATGTCACCAACTAAAGATAAATGAGCATTTTTGTGTTGAGAGATTAGAGCACTAGAAGAGCTTAATGGGACTGATTTTTAGTATTGCTCAGAAAAACCAAGAATAAATGTGATTATTTGAGCTTCCTATGAGAAAAAAAATATAGCAATGTAAACAATAAACCTACCACTTTGATTATACCTCATAAATCTTGGGTGTGATTATTAATGTTTCAGTTTTGAGATTACTATTTAATTTTATTTTTATTGATTCTTATTTATCTAGTATTGTGTTTTTTTGTGCCTTAAAATAAAAATTGTGGGTTTCAAGTTACTTTTAAAA
Source organism: Sigmodon hispidus (assembly GCA_004025045.1). NCBI lineage: Eukaryota > Metazoa > Chordata > Mammalia > Rodentia > Cricetidae > Sigmodon > Sigmodon hispidus. The sequence goes on from PVIH01013273.1 coordinate 48,311, forward strand.
CTTTGAACGAAGTATGTAATTCTAAACAAGAAAATGAAAATCTAATTTCTTTAGCCAACTTATATCTTCTTTAATAACTTTAATTCTACAGACAAAGTTGATATTTTATAATTGTTTGAAGTGTCATGTCATAATGATGAGTGTCCAACATAGTGCTGTCTTGAGTAATGGAATAAGGAGGAGAGATGTCCATAAAGTCATCTCAGAGCATGTTATGACTGCTTCATACAGGGCTGACTTCTCCCATTTTGAGAGTGCCTGCAGTGACTTACAACACCAGAAAGGGTAGCTGGTAAAGACAGAAGCTGGTACAAACCTTTAGAATCACATTTCTGTTGTCCTTCTGTATAGATGCCTGAGAACTTGACTCTATGTCCCTGCTCTGGCTTTTGTGTGGTATCTTATGTTTTATGAAATTTGGCTTTCTTGCCTATTCATGTTTTCAAGTTTCAGTTCTATACTCCCATAAAATTTCTAGGATATTCAAACAACTCAGTGTTTAGAAATGACATTAAATTTACATAGCTACTGTATATAGGCCCCAGTAACATTAAAAGGCTACTGCAGAATGAACAAACCAATTTTTGTTCTTAATGAGATCAAATCTTTCTCATCTTCAGAGCCAGGATTCATTTTATTATTTTAAAGTTTTACAAAGCATGCATACATTTGTGATAACACTTGTGACTTTGTGAATTTTACTGATGGTATAAATCACGAAACAGTAGACAAAGAAAAAGAAAAACAATCTTTAAAAATAGAGTTGGAATTTATTTCTAATTGATTTCTCACTTGAGAAGTTGAGCCTGGAAGATGCTTTGAAGCCAGGGTTCTGAAGCCAGTCTTGGTAACATAAGTGACTATCTCAAAAAGAAAAAAGAAAAAACTAAAGAAGCAAAAGAAGAATAAAGAAAAAGAAGAAAGGTACCAGTGAGAAATAGAAGAGAAAAGAAGAATTCCTGAATTCCTCAGGATATACATAGTCCTCCAGTGCCACTGCCCTCATACTACAATTTAGGTAGAGTTTTTCATGCCAGGGCCTCTTCAAAATTACCATGCAGAGGCTTATATTAATTGTAAATGCTCAGCCCATAGCTCAGGCCTATTAGTAACTAGCTTTTACATTTTAAATTAACCCATATTCCTTAGTTATGCTTTGCCATGTATCAGTGCCTTTATTAACATGGAACATTCAACTCCTGCTCCCTCTGTCTCTGGCTGGTGACTCATATGACTCAGCCCTCCTTCTTCTCATCATTCTCCTAGTCTGGCTCTCACACTTAATCTCCTTCTACCTAGACATCAGCCAATCAGCTTTTTATTAGCCAGCGGGAGTAATGCATATTTATAGCATACAAAAAGATTGTTCCACAGCATTGAATACCCTCCCTTTTTGTTGTTTGCTTCCAACACACAAACTGTGTTAGCCCTTGAACTTAGAGCTGGCGCTTCCTAGGTAAATCTTAAGTCTCCAACTAAATCTTCCCAATTACATTTTAAACTCTCTGTATCCATGGTTTTCTAATGCTTCAGTTTTAGAATCCATATAACTTCATTACTAGCAGTAGCCTGGACTGTACTTTCTTTTAAGGCAGCCTGGAGAACACACAACCCTGTTGGCATGGCTTCTTACTGCTCTAGGCTGCAAAAGATGGTAGGTTACTAGGTTTAGCAGTCCTGTGGAGTTTAAACTCTTTTTCTGATGGAAGCTTAACTAAATAGTCTGAATCCTGATCCAGAATTTAAGCTGGCACATGACAAAATATCAAAGGATCTTGTTAATGAATGGTACTTGCAGACGTACAGGAGTGACATCTCATGGAAAGTTAACAATTGGTGGAAAGGTTTTATTTTTAGGAATATAGGAATGTTAGTGCCAAAATCAAAAATCAAATAACAACAAAATCCACAATCTAATTACCTTTCTGTTAGGACATTGGAAGCCATTTATTGTTAAAGAAACTTCTTGTTAAAGTGATAGGTTTTGAGCCAACTTTACCTTTGGTTGCTAATGCTAAGCAATGCTTACCAGAACATGTATGTTGCACCGTTATCAGGGAAGTGGTGTTGCCTGTCTGCAGGCCCAGGTTCACACACTAGCAATCTCTTTCTACAGGTTATCACTGTTTCCTGGATGTGTCATTGTGATCACATGGGGTTACAAGAAATAATTAAGTCTGTATTAGTTTAGAAAATGTGAAGTTCAATTGAATCTTTATCACCTTTAACTTCTGTGATACAGAGAGAGATCTCCCCTTTGTGTTACTTTTATGCAAGTAATTGTGCTCTCCTGCTGCCAATATTTGTGTAAAAGGGTGGTATGTTCCCTCAGCTTATTTCTCCTTCTCATTCAGCTATACATCCCTCCTCCAGGCTGTTTCTGATGGCTTCAGGGTATTACCATCACTTAGGGTTAGATGAGCCCATGTGCTCTTTACTGTTTTTGGCAGTCTACACCTTGCTGGACACTCTTTTTTACTCCTCCTTCTAGGAGTGCTACATTTTTTGTTGCTGCAACAAAATTCTTGGTGCTGGACACTTTATTAAAAACAGGGCACATTGAACTCATATTTTAGAGGCCCAAATAAATACATAGTGCCGGCCTCTGTAAGGCTCCTAGGGAGGGTCCTCTAACTATCATGGGATGTGGGATGACATCATCATGTGAATACATTTAAGAATCAGAGATCACTGGCTGACACTGAAAAGCAGAGAGATTCAAGAGCAGGTTTGTTTTTGTTATAACAACATGCTGCTGTGGAAATTCACCCAGGTCCCTTAAGGATTCACACTACTCCCTTCTGAGAGTAGTTTTCCCAGTGACTTGCCCTGTACTAGGCCCTACCTTTAAAGTTTCTACTACCTTGGATCAAGAACCAAGTTTCCATTTCAAAAACTCTATCATGAACTCATAAAGTCTTTTCAGATGTAATAAATATTAACCAGATTTTATAGAAAACAGACAATCTAGCATTTTCTTCAGAACTTATTGCAATGATGCCCATGTTTTGCTTACAACTATCCAGTACACTGGCTTCTGTGTGTGTGTGGCTGGGTGTTTGCTTGAAATGTGGCTAATGCAATTAAGAAACTACATTTGAAATTCTGTTTAATTTTAGGATAAACTGCCATATGTGCTTAGTGGCTCGCACACTGGCTAGCACTGCAATTGCCAAATAGTTTATAGCATCAAAATAGCGCTGAAACAAATAGACTCATCACTCAAAAGTGCCTTTTTTTTCTCCCAAGCCAGTGGTACTTAGAAGTGATACAATGACACTTCAATAGAGAGTAAAATTATCACAAAGATGAAGAACAATAAACATCTACCTAAAGCATTTATAACCAGTTAGAAACCAATCTCTATATTATAGTAAACTCTAGATCTGACTTCTAGATACATTGTATATTACTTTCATGAGCGTTCTGGGTAGATACTGTGTCATTTTCACTTCATGAGAGAAGAGAAATATAGCATATCAAATAAATGCACAAAACACATTGTGTGCATATACAGAATTTTCAGACAGTAAATCAAGTATACAATTAAAAAAGCTAAAAAATAAATAAAGCCAAGTTCACACAGATGATAAGTAACAGAATCAAGGCTTGGATGTAGGTAGGGTTCACCATGCTTCTGTCATGAAATGTCTCCCACATCTGGATTCCTGTGCTTATTTCTCTAGATGTCACCAGGAAATAGGTAGAGGTCATCAATGGCCTAATTGGAATCCTGCATTTGTGTAAAACTGAGTACATTATCTCATATTTCCGAAGCTCAGTTTTCTCATTTTAGTAGATATAAAATACCTGCTTCATGTTGTTATGAGGGTTAAGTACCTGCTATATTTTGAACTATATAGACTTCTCATTTTTATTATTTTTAACGAGACTGACATTTATGTTGGGATGCTGAGATGATATGATAAAATAGAGATGTGCTTGAAATTTTTTTTTCTAGACTAATAATTCGCATTCTCAGGAATAAGCCTTGCTCAGTCACTTTGGAGTCCCCCTAACTGAGATTACAAAGTTTCAGAGCTCGAATTCCCTGCCAGTTCATCATATCTTTGCTTTTCATGTTACTTTGAGAGATGTCGCCTTTGGTGGCTTTGATTGCTAGTGAATGCTGAGCAGTGACAAGCACCAACACAGCTGGAAAGAGCTGTAAGATTTGCTGTTCTGTTTTCCAGCTGGGAATTATTGCCATGGATACCAGAATCAGAGGGGGATTGGGGAGCGCTCTACACTTGCCTCCTGAGTCTCTGACATCTGTTCCTGGCAAGGGCACTAATGAGTGTGCTGCTAGCTTCATATCAAACGGGACACTGATCCATGTCTGCTTCCCCGCAGATGGCCTCTGCACAAGATGCCAGATTTGGCCAGAAAGACTCCTCTTCTGACCAGAACTTCGACTACATGTTCAAGTTGCTGATCATTGGTAATAGCAGCGTGGGAAAAACATCTTTCCTGTTCCGCTATGCGGATGACTCCTTTACATCTGCATTCGTCAGCACAGTGGGCATTGATTTCAAAGTAAAAACTGTATTCAAAAATGAAAAGAGAATCAAGCTTCAGATTTGGGTAAGTGACTTTGAACTGACACCATCCTTCAATCTGGGGGTGTTGTATGGGCAAGTATGCCAGTGTAAAACACTGTGCTTTCTTCCTTCGACGTGGAGTTCTCAAAATTTGATTTCCAGCCTTTTTGCTGTAGAACACTGCGTTTTAGAAAATGCAGTGATGCTTTTGAAGATATGGAGAATGACTTATACTTTGCTGTCATGTTCAGCAACCGATAGAAGAGAAAAATTTCAATACTTTGATGCTGAGGGTAGGGGGATGCTCAACAAGAGTTTGGTTGTGCCTTGATCTATATGAACTCGAGCAAGTCTGGGGCTCCTTCTGTGGTTGGTTTTCTAATATGTACTTAGACAATACATACACACACACACATATATACATAGATGTATTCCTGAAACAGGGGTTAGGATGTCTTATGCACTGCAAAACAAAAGATAGAAGGTAAGGAGGAGAAGGGCCTAACTTTGAGCACAATCTCTTTATTCTTTTTAACTTTGGTGTCTAGCTCTAAATACCCTCTTTGTATACCAAAATAAAAGGAGACACAAGAAACAAAATGCTTAGTAGAAAATTTCCCCCAAAATTCTGAAATGAGTTGGCTAGCTTTCTGCCCTTTCCACGCATGGAAGTCAGAGGGGTCTTAACTACACTGTTGGCATAGATTTAGATAACTAGAGAGTAAGAAACAAGAAAATGGGTGTGTGAATAGTGAACCCAAGGGATGTAAGTGGTGAAGTAACTAAGATAAGAGGTTACACCAGAGAGACTTATGTAGTGAATGTCTTACAAAGATCACAGTATATTCATAGATGGAATGGCTCCCTAGTAAATGTAGACCTCTTTCTGCCACTCAAATTGATTGAAGGAATAGACAAGTACTTCCTGGGAGGTGTCTTTCTTCCTCCTGTGGAGACAATATTATTTGGTACTGGTACAGGGCAGATATGCAGGGCTGATACCTCTTCAGTTAAATATAAAACTCTAAAGAAAGACAAATCCCAGACTGTGGCATTTAGATTGTTTAAAAGAAATAGAGCAACCTGTATTGAAATGTTTATATAAACTGTATGACCTTTAACCATCTTAAAGGTCTTAGGGATAAACTTTAAAGGTGTGAGTATATACATGAGCATCTGTTGAACAAAAGATTATGACTGCTTCACTTATGATAATTCTGGAATCTTCTAGGTATAACTAGAACTCACATAAAAGCTCAATAATTCAGCTCCAGGCTTAGCATGTTCAATATTCTGTTTCCTGAAGACACTCTCTAGTGAAATATGTGTGTGGGTGGTGGGTTGGGGTGGGGGTACCTGCTTGGGAACTTGTCACCACCAATGTGTCACCAGTCACACCCCTTCAGTGCATGCAGACAGAAATATGGGCTTCATTGCTTCTCATTCAGGACATGTTTCATTCTCTTCCTTTTTAGCTTCAGGCAATCACAGTCATAGGATAAATTAAGCTTAATTATGTTCCCTTAACATTCAGTGACTTTGATAAATTAAAAATAAATTAATCTGCTAATCATAACTCTTAAGTTCCTATCAGTTAACATCCCACTCATCAGGCAGACAACTCCAACTTTCTCTTCTTTGTCTCATAGAGATATTTTAAAACAATCCTTGTAGCCATGTAACAATACACTAACATGCTCTGTCAAATGTTGTCTGTGGTCATTGGTGGTTTTCTAAATCAAGGCTGCTGACATACTTACTTTTTGAGGTATATGATTATCCTTAATACAAAGTTGTTATATTTCAAAAAATTAAAAATGATTTCTTATACAAATGAAGTATTTTTTCCTTAAAACGGTGCTTCTTCCAGGCCAGAGAAAGCTCATTATCTGTTCTTGGGCACTAACACTTAGCTCCTGGCTTCTTTCACTTCTGGATGACACTGCTCCACATGGAGCCAGACAGAGCCCAGCTCACATTCGGCATAGCCTCCTGTCCTCTGGCCTCATAAATCCCAGTTTCTGTGAGCTCTCTGTAGCCTCTGATGGTATTTATCTCATATTCACCCCTGATTTTGCAAGATACATCATTTTCTGTGAAGCTGCCATGTGCTTTTTCTGGTAGCACAACCTCATACCTCATTTTAGAACTCCATTGCCTGATTCTAGAGACAACCTCTCCAAAACCAAAACAAAACAAATACCAAGTAACATGGAAATTTGTAACCGTTCTTTTCCTTAGTCATGACACTAGTTTAATCATGTGTATCTTCACAATTAAAATATAATCTTGTTGGCCATAGAGACCATACCTATAACCCTAGCACTTGGGAGGTCGTGCCAGTAAGATTATGAATTTGAGGTCAGTTTGAACTACAACATAATACCATATTTTCCTTTTTAAAGAAAATCACAAAACCCATGACTAGCAAATAATAAAAGTACCACCTCATTTCTGTTTGTTTGATTCTACTAGAGAGCTCTTAGTGCATTTACAGCTTTAGGGTTGTGAAAATTAGTTATACAGTGCTGTGTAGCATCTGTTATACTACATAGGACACATTCGGAAGAATATTATAGGAAGATTTTGTGTTTAATGAATGAGCATACAGCTAGAGAATTTAAGACATGGAGAAATTAGACACTTCTGTAAGCTGTATCAGATAAATATTCTAATTGACTAGCAGTTGTTGGATAAGCATGTCCACACCTTGTCCCTTTATTCTCCTTATGATCCTACTTTGTGTTTATTATCTTCCTTGTGGGATCTGAAAATGGCACATGCCAAATAACCACCTCAGTGTCATACATGGTAAGTGGCTAAGGAGATTTTTTTCAAGTTTGGTCTACTAGATTCTATTGGTATACTCATTGACGCTCACTGCTGTGGTAGACTTTTGTGAAGATAACAGTGATAATCTTGGACCATGTATTCTGGTACACTGAAGGTATTTTGAGAAGAGTTTGATTATCATGTTGGACTGAGGTTTGGGGAAAAAGGTATAATAAGGAGTAACATAGTCTCCGTTTAAATGTATGTATTCCTGTGATAATTTCCTGTTTTATGTTTTAAGTGCAATGGAAAATGTTTCATTATATGTAGCTATTACTGCTTAACAAAACTGACAATTTACTTAGGACTATATTTAACACTGATGACTTGACATACCTTGGTGGTTTGAAAACCAATTTACTGCTCTTCACAACCTATTTTTATGCACTTATGCTAATGTGTATTTAATTTACTAAGACATCAAAAAAATCCACATAGTCTCACCCTATTACATATTTCAAGTAAAAGAAATGAAGCAGTTTCACTATCTGAAAGTCATTGAGGATCAGGCCACTGCACTACAACCTTTATCAAGACAGGCTAAAGACACTGTGAGATGCTAGAAAATACCATGGAGTAGACATCCAGAACTGTAGACAATATACATTGGACAAAGACATCAGCCAAGGTCAATGGAAGCATCTCTCATGCCAATCTTTATAAGTATTTAATTTCCAATATAGGTACCTAGTGAGGAAAAAGATCTAGAGAAGTAAAGAGATCATTTTTCATGTCAGAGCAGAACCTTACATCTATGTTTTTTTGGGACTCGGGGTACTCTGATTTTTACTATGCCGAATTCACATCTAAGAAAAGGTTTTAACTCTGACAACTGACCCACTTCACATCTGATTGCCAGTGAAATATGCTAAACATAGGCAAATCAAATGATGCAGGATTTCAGATTGTGTTCCTACTGTGTCAAGAGGGCGGAGCCTCCACTGGAAGAGGTGGAGGAAAGACTCCTGCTCTTTAATCATGGTGGTTTGCTTTCTCTATTGTGTGGAATTTTTTTCTCACTCTTGTTGGATTTTCAATGGCTGACCATTTAAATAAAGCTACTTAATAGCTAAGAGAAATATGGGCCACACTTTCTGGACATTTTATACTTTTATGGGACTTCCATACCACCTTGAGTATATGTTTAACGTAATCCTTCAATTGTATTCACTTACAAATTTTGAGTCTATTACCATATTTACAAAATACTTTATTTTTGTTCACATTAACCTTTCATGTCGCAGTTTTATTTTATTATTCTTTTTATTAATTTCCAGTTAAAATAATTTAACATTTCAGAGATTAAAATGTTTGAGTTGGTTCTCTCTCTTTTTTAAATGTTTAATGATAGGAATAAACTAGGGATAGATTCATGGTATTTTAGATTAGGCTTGAAAAAGGCTACCTGAGGTAAACATTTTCTCAAGGCAAAGATGAAAATATTGTGGTGCCCATAACCTAGAAGAACATAACCTGTGTTAATCTGGGGGGGGGCTAGAATTAAGAATGTAGAAACTTAGGACAACATTGGTAAACTAAAGGGTTCTGGCAGATATTGAAATTAGACTGTGAAGAAACCTGTGCACTAGAGTGGGGTCTTATGAACAAACCACAGTTCTGTTTAATTTTAATTGTTCAAGACCAACATTGACAAGTGACTCTAATGTAAGGCTAGGCATTCAGCTGTGGTTCTAAAATATGAAGGGGCAGGTTGAGAGAGGGTTTACTGTTTCCTTCAAAACTACAACATGCATTTGTGACTTCTCTTCTATTCTCAGTGTCCCCCACTCTTTGTTTTTGTTTTGTTCTGTTTTCTATCTTGGGCCCTTCCCCTCTCCATATTTGTAGTATTTTGAATAAAAAAAATGTCTATCAGTGTTGCACACTTGAAGTGCAATTGGTGGTAATATTTGGGGAGATTATAGAACCTTTAGAACTTGCTGGAGAAGTGCTCAGGAGAGACTTTGAAAGGTTTAGGTTTTTTCTCAATTCCAGTTTCTTCTCTGTTTTCTGAGTATAGTTAAAGATGTGTAAGTGTTCCTGTTTCAGCTACCTGCTATCATGCCTCTCTGCCATTGTGGACTCTGCCCCTTGAAGCCATAATCTAAAATGAACTCTTCCAGAAGCTTCTTTTGATCATAGTATTTTTATCACAGAAAAGAAAATGACAGATAAAATGCCATTTATGATTTTGGGACTGCTGTGAGTTATTGGGAAACATGCTTGGAGTATTCAGATACCAGGCTGTCCTTCAGAGCTGAGGACATTACACACTGAACAAGGTGACCTTGAGGAAGTCTTCTCTCCAGATAGACCTCCATAAACACACTTAGTACTTTTGTTCAGTTATTTGTCTGTTTCTAGAAGAGGTCCTTTTTTACTTTTACAAAGGTACTCTCTGCTGTTCTGAAAGAAACAAAGAGGATTCTAGGTCTTAAGTTACTTTATATACTAGTAATTGCTCAAATCTATGGTGGAGATGATTCAGACCTATCAAAAAAATGATGGTGGTCCTCCTTGTGACTGGAGGTCAGAGAAAAGGATATTGTGAACCATGCTTTACTATTTAAATGTGACAAGATCAACAGAGAAAAAGATGACTCTGCTGATGAAGTGACAGTTTGTACTCATCTATGACAAGACAATGGCATTTGGTTGTTGAGTGGAAGGCAGGTGCATCCAGAGAATTAGGAATCACCATTAGAGTCACAAGGAAGAGATCATGATGGGGAGCTATAGGAAAGACTTTCACTCAGGATCTCTGCAGAAATAAATAGAGAAGGATGTTAAGTAATTTTAGGGTTGCCTAGTTTGGATCTTTTCAGTAGTCTCTGAGGTATTGGGCTAGCCCTAATGATCTCACTGATAGGGCACATGAATAACAGCTCACAGTACAAGAGACACCAAAATACCAAGAGTGCGAGGTGAAGTCTGGACTGGTTAGTTTGCAATTTTAAAGCATTCTTTAGGGCTGGCTGACCTAGAAAAGAGCACCCCTCTAACATGAGTGAGGCCTCAGAATGAAAGGGAAATTAATAAATAAGAGAGTAATACAGAGAAAGATTTCCACTCTGACAGAGACTGGAATTCTAAACACTCTTGTTCCAGCTCTATGGATTTATGGGACTCAGTATTTGTGGAGCTGAAAACTGGGTCAGGGAAAGATATTGCACATTATTCATCAAACTCTTATTGATATTCAATTAAATGAAAAGTATCACTTATACTATATTTTAGCCCAGTACTGAACTGAGCAATAAAGTAACATACACACACTTAGATTTACTTAATAATGCAGGCTTGTGTTTTCATTTCTTTTTTTTTTTTTTTTTATCTTATAACATGCTGAAATTTTATTTTATTTTTTACTTATAAAGGAAATATACAGATTAAATTTTTTTTCCTTTATTTTGTATTTATTAAAAAAAACACACAGTAAAAAGAATTTAAAATGTGGAAGAGTTAACAATAACTATATAGAGGATAAGAATGATAAGCATGGCTTATCAAGGGTAGACATACAAATAAGATTGCTACACCTATATTTTCTTTGTGTTCATCTTTCCCTCTGAATTTTTTTTTTTTCCATCCC